>CAJVPT010000459.1:0-29873 GCA_910592055.1 Acaulospora colombiana
CTTAGCTTGAACAAAATAGCAGCTTTTTTATCACTTAGAGATTTGTTACTTATATCTTATTGATCTCATAGAACTTGATCTATAGGTTAATTCAATTGAAGGAATGAAGTAGACATGGAATATCAATCAATTCTTTTTATCACCAATAACATTATAAGAACATATAAGATAATCAATAGAGACTTGTTCATATTTAGCTACTAATGTGTTTCATATTTACCAATTATATTTGCAATAGATTGTGTTACCTAAAATTTAGAATCAAACTAAGATAAACAAAATTTCTCAGAAAACCAAAAAATTTTGAATGACTATAAGAGGGAAAAAACAATGAACAGGTACTTTGAAAATATGGCTTAATATTTGCTACCTTATCTTTCATTATACAAAACTTCTATAAACATACATCGATATAAAAGACTTTGAGTACTGCACTATTAATTTTTCTTCTTTACAGAACTTTCTTGCCATAGATGGAGAAAGTGTTTTTTAACTTTTCTAGATCACAAAAAGTCAAATTTTTGTTTGAAAATTAATACAAATAAGAAAGAGGATTTAGAATATCTCTTGAAGTAAAACTTCAAGTTGGTTTAAGAATAGTGTTAAGACTTTATTAGCAAAAAAATAAAAAATTTCTTGTAAATATTTTTTTTGCATGTAGATAGAGGATTAGCAGAAAGAGTTTTAAAGTAAATATATATTTACTAACTATTTACTTATTTATAGTTTATTCAAATTTAATATTTTATACAATTTATTAATAAGTTATGAATATAGTATATATTGAAGTTGTTTATATTATAAATAATATTATATAGTTTGTTTTTATGAAAAAAATTATTTATAAGAATATATTTATTTTTTTTGTATACCTATAACTAGGCCAGATTGTCAGTTTATTAATCAATTAAAAACATAAATATATTTTTATTCAAGCAGCATGATATATACTACAGCTAAACTATTAATTCTAATCTAATTAACTTGTCGTAAGCATAAAAGTCTCTAAATTCAGCCTTGGGGACAATATTTTGCTCTGCAGTATCTTTGGATAAAAACTCACCTAGTCTACTGCATTATTGTCAGCAGGTTGTCACTATCTTATAAGGATATATTTATATTTATATTATATATTAATTATTTATACTATATTACTATTTATGTTCTCTAGCTATTATTTTTGAGATTATAATGTTTAAAATTATTATATTGTAGGATTTCTTTTAATATCTAAAATAATAACAATTTGTATAGGTTTGATTAAAAACTAGAAGTATTAATATTAAGTTTCTTGATCTTACTATAACTTAAATTTATTTGTTAAAAGTTTAAATAGAATATAATACTATTATTAGTAAATATTTTTTAATAATGATTTGTTTATTAAGTCTTATATATACCTTTTCTATGGAATAATATAATTATTGTTTTTACTTTGATATATAGTATTATTAAGTTAGATTTTTTTAAATTGATATAATTTTTATTAAATTAATATAAAATATATTAGTAATAAAATATAAAAAAGTTTTTATAATATTATTAATAAAAAAAAAGTTAATTGATATTATATTGATTAGTACTTTAAACTCTTTTTGCTGATTCCTTAACAATACACAAAAAAAATGTTCACAAAAAAGTTTTATACTTTTTTGCTAATAAAGTTTTATTACTTTCCTTAAAACAACTTGAAAAATAACTTCAAGAGTCCCTTTCAACTTCTCTATCTTGTTTATATTCCTTTTTAAACAAAAACGTGACTTCCAGTAATTAAAAAAAGTCAAGAAATACCTTTTTTATCCATGACAAGAAAGTTTTAAAAAGAAGAAAAACCAATAGTAAAGTATTGAAAGCCTATATCCTGAAGCAAGGGTGCAACTAAAAATTTTGTACAATCAATGAATGGATAGACAAAAGCCTAAACTATAAAACTTTTCTTTTTACTGTTTTTATTCTCTTAAAATTATTCATTTTTCAAAGTTTTTGAGGTATTTTGTCTACTCTAGATTGATCCTGAATTTTGAAGTAATATAAAATTAATATAACTTTTGTTGAAGGTGATTGATCAACATAAAACACATTGATTACAAAATATAAATAAGCTCCTATTAATTATATTATATATTCTGATAATGTCACTGGTAAAAGAAAGAAAAATCATTGATATGAATTCCTTTACTTCTTCAAATAAAGTATAATTAAAGCAAAGAAATTATGAGATCCTTAATATAAGTACCAAATTCTTTAAATATTAAAAATATGATTATTTGTTTAAATTAAAACCTTTAATTTCTTATCATTCTGATTAGGAAAAGTATATGAAGGAGGTTATTTCCTTATCCTGGTCAGGCTATAAAACTGAAAAGTAAAGAAATATAAAATACTGTCCTTCTCTAGGAATGAGAATGTATTTCTTCAAATATTATATAATGATATTACAATCAAGATGAATACCAGTAAAATTCCTTTAACTAGGTATAGCTATTGGAAGATATCAAGGATTATAGAACAAGACTAAATATCACATAAGAATTTGGGTTCACTATTAATTATTTTGTTCTATCCAGATAGATACAAAATCAAAACTGAAAGAAAGAAAGTATTGAACATGACATTGGATCTGAGTAAGCAATAAATACTTTAGACAATTATAAGAAAATAATCAAGATTACAAATAAATAAGTTTCTTAAATAGTTAGAAAGAAGAAAAATATTCTAGAAGAATTGACTTTTAATAAAAAGAGATTTCTAGTAAAGATATTTTGAAAGCTATTAAGCATTTTTATTTTTATTTTTTTTATTTTTATATAGCACAATTGTATATTTTTAGATATACCCTTTTCTTTTATTTTTTATTTTTTCTTTTATAGTTTTTCAAAATCAGTTTCTTGAAAGATAATAATCAGTAATAATCTACTAACAATAATGTGTAAAATAAGAAGGTATTTATCCAAAATCTATTATAAAGTGAAATATTGTCCTCAAGGTTGTACTTAGAAGCTGAAGCTCTTTTGAGAATTGAAAGCCATTAATGAGTGAGTTAGTACAAGTTTTAGTTTAGCTATGGTGCAATTGCCATATATATCTCTATTAGTTTTCATAATGATTAATAAACATACAGTGTTAGTTTGATCATGGGTTTAAAAAAAAAAAGGTTAATTAATATTATATTTTTTTTATTAATAATTTTTTTTTAATAATTTTTAAAAAAGAACTTTTACAAATATCTTTTTTGATTTTATTAGAAAATTAATAGAATAGATTTTTTATAAATTGTAAATACTATTAAAATTTTAATTATTCGAAATAAAATAAATCCATATAGTATAAACTTTTAATTAAAAATTTTATAAATTTATAATAAAATATATCAAAATTTTATTTAATTATTATTATTTTTTATTTATTTATTATTGAACCAACATAGTATATTTATTAATTTTTAAGAAAATAGATATAAATACTGTATATATGACAATTGTATTATACCTAAACTAAATCTTATATTAACTCATATATTAACAAATTTTATTTAATTGGGAGGGTTTTTTTAGCCCCCTGTTAGACTAAACATATATATTTTATTAAACATTTTATAAATTTTATATTAAAAAATATGTTACTAACACTAAATCTCTATATAACTTACTTATCAATATTTTGAAATTTATCAAAACTCTAAGTACAACTTTAAGAGTAATTTATTACTCTATTAGTAGTTCAAGTAAAAACCTTTTCAACTGCTAAGTTCATTGTCTACAGGTCACTATTGCAAATTACTCTATGATATTTTGACAGAACTCAAAATCCAACTATTTCATTTTATATTCTATTCTTTTTATTAGAATTTCTTGAAAACTTTTATTTTCTTCTAGGTATTTTTATTATTTTTTTTAACTTGCAATCATGTTACAATAATGTATTTTATTAAGATATTAAAAGATATTACAATATTTACAGATTTTTACAAAGTGACTAACTTATTATTATATATTATTAATTGAAGAATTATACTACTTAAAAAATATAAAAAGTCTATTAAACTAGTTCAGACTAGTCAAAATTAAGTCTAAACTAGATATTTTAAGTCAAATTTAGAAAATAATATTATACTTTTCCAGTAGTTTGATTAAACTTTTAATTACTGAGATCATTAGCAATAGTTTATTATTATCAATTATTATAAAAAATGATAAATTTTTAAAGTATAGTATTGGAAGAGAAGGGAAAAGAAAATATAATTCAAAGTTTTTCAAAAAATTTTGTTTCATTTCACAGTTTCATCTTGAAAGGATTTTCCTAATTGAAATATCTTCTAAGTTTCATAATATTTAAGAAATTTAACCATTCCTGAAAATAAATTCAAGAAGAATATTTAAATAATTTATCTTTATATTAATGTATAGATTTACTTAATACTACTGAAGCCAGTACTATATTATAGAAGAGTTTACTTAATTGAAATAAAAAAATCTTTTTAAGAACTTTGTCTAATTAGAATAGAAGCTTGAAAATCTTTTTACTATCTAAGAAACTTAATAAAAAATAGAAGTTTGATTTTTTTTTTCTATTTATTACTTATCTTTTAGTATCATAATTGTTTTCTGAAAATTGAATATATATAATTGAAAAGGCCATTTTTTATAGAACTTTCTTTTCTATATATTCAATAATATATTAAGATATATGAGTATAACCAATAAAAGTTTGTTTACATTTTAAAAAATATTATGTTTTGTATTAGTCAATTACCTTTGATAAGGATTTGTGCTCTTAAAATTCAGAATTAAATTGAGGTAAGCAAAATTTTCTAGAAAACTATAAAGGTAGAAGCTCTAAAAGGATCCAAATAGTCAAAAAATAAAAAAATAAAATTTTTTATTACAGAAAATCTCTATAAATCTCTTGTTTTAAAGATTAAAAAGATCTTCAAGTACTTTACAGTCAGTTCTTCTTCCTTTGAAAACTTTCTTGCCATTGGTATTAAAGGTGTTACTTAACTTATTTTGATTACTAGAAATTGGATTTTTGAGTGAAAAGGTTTATAAACAATAGTGAAAGGGTAGAAGTGCTTTTGAAGTCATACTTCAAGTTGTTTTAAGGAAAGTATTAAGACTTTATTAGCAAAGAAGTGTAAAAACTTTTTATAAACATCTTTTTTATGTATGGTTATAGAATTAATAGAAAGATTTATTTATATAAAAATTATATATATACTGTATATACTATATATTTATAAATTTAATTTTTTTTTAACTCTTTCTGCTGATCCTTTGTCCATATACAAAAAAGATATTCACAAGAAATTTTTTATTTCTTTGCTAATAAAGTCTTAATACTATCCTTAAATCAATTTGAAGTTTTACTTCAAGAGATACCCTTAAATTCTTTCTCTTATTTATATTCATTTTCAAAAAAAACTTGGCTTCCTGTGATCTAAAAAAGTCAAGAAACATCTTCTCTACCAATGGCAAGAAAGTTTTATAAGAATAAAAAACTAATAGTATAGTACTTGAAGCCTTTTATATTGAAGTATGTCTATAGAGATTTCTAGCAGTGGGAGGCAGTGAATATTAAGTCATATTTCAAGTTGTCTATTTACTGTATCTTTCCTCTTATAGCTGTTAAATTTTTTTGATTTTTTGGAGAATTTTACCTACCTCAGTTTGATCCTAAATTTTAGATGACACAACTTATTGCGAAATATGATTGATGAACATGAAACACATTAATAGCTGAATATAAACAAGTCTCTATTAGTAACCTCACATATTCTGATAATATAATTGGTGAAAAAAAGAGAATCTATTGATACAAATCTTTCACTCCTCCAAATGAAATGTAACTAAAGCAAAAAAATTATGAGACTATTGGAATGGGCACTAAATTCTCTAGGTAGTAAAAAGGTGATTATTTGTTTAAGTTGAGGTCTTCAACTTCTTATCATTCCAATCAGACAAAATACACAAAGGAGGTTATTTTCTTATCCCGATCAGGCAATAAGACCGAAAAGCAGAAGACTGTGAGCCACTATCCTTCTTATCCTTCTTATTCTTCTCTAAGATTGAGAATGTATTTTCTCAGACATTATGTAATGATATCATAATCGATAAAGATCTCTATACTTTATAAGACTCTCCTACCATTGTAAGACAAAAAGACTATTGAAGAATCTGACTTTTTGGGCAATGGAAGATACTCACCAGTAAAATTCCTTTAACTAGATATGACTGCTAAAAGATATTAGTAATTATACAATATGACTGAAAGGTTATATAAGAACCTGGGATTCACTATAAACCATAAAGGTCTGTATGTATAGATAAAAAATCAATATCAAAAGAAAGGAAGAGACGAGCAAGACACTGAATTCGAATAGGTAATAAGTATCTCAGATAGTTGCAAAAAAATAATCAAGATCACAAATGGATAAGTTTCTTAGACGGTTAGGAAGAAGAAAAATATCCTAGAAGGATTGTTCCTAATGAGAAGAAGTTTTTTTAGCAAAGATCCTTTGGAGGATATGGAGCACTTTTATTTTTCAATTTTCATTTTCTCTTCATATATGCATATTTATGCATTTTTAGATATCCTTTTTTCTTCTATTTTCTCTTTTCCTTATTATAGTTTCTCGAAATCAGTTTCTTGAAGGATAATAGGCAATAACAACCTGTTAGTAATGATAGGTAAGTTAGGAGGGTTTTTACCCAAAACTTATTCCGGAGCAAAATATTGTTTCTAAGGTCACCCTTAGAGACTTAAGCTCATTTAAAAATTGAAAGTTATTGATAAGTAAGTTAATATAAGATTTAGTTTAGCCATAATATAATTGCTCAATATATCTCTATCAGTTTTCTTAATGATTAATAAACACATTATGCTGGCCTGACTATGGATTTTAAAAAAAAAATAAAAAAAAAATAAAAAAAAAATTTAATTTTTTTTTATTTAAATTAAAATCAAAAAAATTTTTTATATACTATATTATATATAGAAAATATTAATATTTTATAAATCTTTCTTATTTTTAATTTAATTAAATTATTAATGATTAATTAATGAGATAAGATTTATTTTATATTTTATACTATATTTTAATTAAATATAATTTATTAAGATATCAAAAAAATAATTATACTTTTTTTTTATTTAAATATATTACCGTAAACCACTGCATACAATACCCTGGGTATTAATCAATTTACCCTATGATAAATTGATTAGTACCCAGGAGGTATTCTACTAGAAGGGGAGTAGTATAAATGGCAGAATATTTGGTGTTTTATTATTATCTGATGTATCTCTCTAGCTTAATATATCCGGATAGTAATCATTTATTGAGTAACAATTTTCTTGAATACTACCAGGTATTATTTAAGGGGAGGTATTACTTTAGAGGGGTATTATATGCAGTGGTTTATGGTAATATTTATTTATAATTGATATAATTTATTTTATTTAAAAACTTAAAACTATATTTTATTATAAAAAAAAATTATATACAGTATATTTAATAGTTGATTTATTTACTATCATTATTAATTATTACTTGATACTATTTAGGTATAGACTTGATCAGGTTAATTAATATATTACTAATGATTTTTTTTTACTTATCATTCAAATACTCTTGCAAATCATTAATATTTTTGAATATTCATTTTTCTACATTATGTTTAACAATATTTTATGAATTTTCTAATAGATTAAGATCTGAACTATTTGAATAGTCAATCTACTATATAATCACAAAAAATTTTTATTTCAAAAATTTTTTTATAACTTTATTAATATACTTTTAATTATTGTTTTGTCAGAATTTATATTTAAAATTGAATATTCTTTTTATTTCTAATAAGTCATCTTGCAAAATTTTAATAGAAAATTTATTTTTCATAATTTCCTTAAAGTAAAATAAACTAGTTTTTTCTTTTGTGCAAAAATTCACACTAAGCAAAAATGTTCTTTTAGTTTTTAGAAATATATTAAACAAGCTTAAAATTCTTATATTATATACTAACTTTATTTTTAAACAAGTTAAAGACCATTTTATCTAAAAATATAAATATTTCCCAATTATTATTTAAGTGTTTTTCAATATATTTGATATATATTTTTTTATGTTTCTCTATAAGCATTGGTATACCAATGGGCACAACATATTTATAACCAAGTTCCTTTAAATATGCTTCAATAGTTATACAAAAGATGCTTTCTCCATATACAAATAATTTAATAGTTAAGGTATACAAAGAAATGAAATTATTCTTGTGAATATATTGCTTAAGTTTGTATAAGATTACAGTTCCAATTTTTTTAGAATGGCCATTGTCCTTTTTGTGAGAAATGTTACTGTTTTTTTTTTTTTTGGTTTTTTTTAAATTATAGATAAAGAAATACCAGTGGTTTTAGAGTTTTATGGAAGATCATACATCTTTATACCAAAAATGTAAATAAAGATTATACCTATTATAAATAAAGATTGTATGTCTTAAATAATATTCTGTTTTGTTTCAAGCATATCTTCAAAAAAATTTTTTACGAATTTTAATGAAAGTGCGAGCGAGTTTTTTTTCTTTCGTAAAGTTTTAATTTTTATTAATTAAAAAAAAAAAAAAGAATTTAAGATATTAAATTACAAATAATAATATATAACAATTTATTTGAATTGATACCAAGCAACTATTAATAATATACAACAATCCATTTGCATGGACGAAAGTCATTATCACCAGAGATCTCAAATTTTACTAGGAACCTTTTGTAAAAAAATAATTCACGAACATCATAAATTTTCTCGGCGAAATAATCATTTTGTTATCGAAAGAGGATTTACATTAAAAAATGGATTACAAATAAACTATATATATTTTTTCCTTAGAAAGGGTAACATCAAGTTAAGAAAAACGATAACTACACCCGTCGAAATTTCGATAAATATTAACGCGTGGAGGTGGCAACTGTAGTTACTGCGTATAATCATCAGAGTCATCAGAGTCATAACCGCGGTCTTCTTTTTCACGTTCCAATTCCGCAACCTGTTACCATAGAAAAAAAAAATATGAAGACAAATCGAAAATTGGTATCGCAAAAAGTGGAATCATTATTCACGTGTATCCCATCATGAAAATCCTAATGAAAATACCGATTCACGTAAATCTTCAAATCGTTCTTTTGCTGATTCCACTGCCTCACCGGCAAGGAATCCTCCTATTAACCCTGCTCCAGCAGCACCTAAGTGATTAATAAAAAGACGGAGAACCAGAACTGATGAATCAAATTGTCTTATATTAGTTAGAAACGTTAACATTCGCAAATTTACCCGCCACGGTCAATCCTTGTCTCAATTTGTTCTTTTTTCCGGAATCGTGTGGTGATGCAAAAGACACCTGGCCGCTTTCAACTTTCGCGTCAGCTCTTGGAGGACCACCGACGTTATAAGGTTGACCAACATTAGGAGGCTTCCCGACGTCAAAAGTTGTCGTCTTGTAAGGTTGTTGTATGGAATAATCAGATGGCATTTGCGATTGTGATGGGTACTGTTGAGTAGGCGAGGGAGTCATGGTTTTAATCGAATAGTTTGGTGGAGGAATGCCATAATTCGGATGTTGGGAACTTATCATCGGAGGGGGTGGACCGGAAGGATAGTATGAAGTTTGTTGATAAGGTTGCGTCGGACCAAAGTACATTTGCTGGGGAAGAGTATATTGGTGAACGGGAGCATATTGTGGTCCGCGACCGTAGCTGAAGTCCGGTACATATGGGGACTGTTGACTTGGTGAAGGTTCCGGTTGATAAGGAGGAGGTGGACCGAGATGCTCAATTCGAGGATCGTACTTCGTAATTTTAGGGGTGGAGGAACATTACGTAAGTAATAAATAATAATATCTTTTTTTAGCTTATGTAGATTATGAAAGTAAGAATACCCAGGTTGTTGTTCTAGAGCTATGATTCACATCTGCGCCCGCCAAAGAAAATTTTTCAGACATTTAAATACACACACACGAAAAAAAAAAAAGAAACCAAAATTCGCAAGAATAACTTACAATAATGACGATTGTGAGTAAGATCAAACTGAGTAGAATGTGGAAAGAGAGTAAAATTAATGCTATGCGTGTATCTATTTCGAAGATCTACACGATTTCCTTTATTAACCTACCCTCTCCTCCCATCCTGCAGGTAGATCTCTGGCCATTTGTTCTAAAGTCCTTTTTTGTAAATGTCCAAAAAAGACAAGATGAATTTATCTTAAATAAGGAAATAAAAGACTAAGGGAAAAGAGGGCACAACTCTGAAAGAAGGATTGATTTGTGAAAAGGATAAACTCAAATTGACGCTGTTGACATTGCGGCATACATTTGTAAAATAATGATGTAATTACTTGACAGTGACGTGAGAAGAAATCATGATTTATTATGTATATTATTAATTAGTAATTTGAAGTCACGTGGAATAACAATCGACCATAAAAAGGATATAATGACAAATAATGCTTATTAACGTTGATGTTACAATGCATCGCGTTTCTTTTACAAAAAAAGAGTATAAATAGGAGGGTTGAAAATTCAATCTCTTCAACATTCGAAAGTTTAATAGCATATAATTGATTAATTGCAACAAACATGACCTGTAAAATTACTGTAAGGAAATCGGAGGATAGAGGCAAGCAAATTATTTTTTTCTTCTCCGGAAGTTTGTTGGAATGTTGGAAAATCTCTAAATTAGATCACCTTGTTTTACTCGACGTATGAAGGTCACGCCAATCATCGAGGAATCAATACTCATCACACATTCTCTTTTGCGAATTACTACGATATTAATTTCCAAAATTTTGGAAATCTGACCGTCATCAACGAGGACATCGTCGCACCTTCCTCTGGTTTCGGAACTCATCCGCATCGTGAATTTGAAATCTTTTCCTACATCATTTCTGGTGAATTGCAACATAAGGATTGTATGTAAATTGGTTGTGCCATTTCACGGCTTCTCATTTTTTATTATTTATTTATTTATTTATTTATTATCATTATTATCTTATTATATTATAAATATACGTATATTTTTTGATAGCGATGGATAATGTCGAGACTCTTAAACGCGGTGATGTCCAGTTCACCACAGCCGGCACAGGAATCTTTCATTCCGAATATAACGTACACACCTCCTCACCTGTTCACTTTCTCCAAATCTGGGTGAAACCTGATGACCCATACCTCACGCCCAGTTACCACACCAAAACTTTTCCTGACTCCGTTAAGCTCAACAACTTGGTTCAGATAATATCTCCTATTGACCACGATTCCGACTCCACGATTAAAATTCACACCGATTTTCACATGTTCGCGAGCATACTAGAGCCTGGTCGTAAGATTATGCATAAAGTTCGGGGAACAAGTAAACCGAGAAGGGTCTACGTTCATTTGACTGGCACAGGTGGCGAGCTGAAACTCAACGACGAAGTTTCATTAAAGCAAGGCGATGGGGCATTTGTGACTGACGTCGAACATGAGGATGAAATTTTCTTTGAATCGGTGGGCACAAAAAATGCCGAGTTCGTTATTTTCGATTTAGCATGAGACGAGACTCGGCGGTTGGAAACTGATGACAGGTGTTATTATAAAAAAAAGATTCATTATTTATTTATTATTTATTATTTTTATCCATTCTGTATTTGAAACACGTTAAAACCCGATTCGGGATTCTCGTATCCTCGGATTGTTCTCGGTTACCGGAAACGATAATTAACTTTTAAACGCGCACCTTGATAGAATTTTCTTGTGAAATATAATAACCCTTGTAATAAATGATTAACAATTGTATCATTGTTCCTGGTATATGGTATAAAAAGTACTATTGTATTTAAAATTTCGCAATCTCATCGCGATGAATTAATTATTCGTGAGGTTCTAAATGGAATGGTTATACAGCAAGGCAATTTGTCGATAATTTAATAGATATATTTGTTTGGTTTACAATAATGAAAATCGTTGCTTTATTTCGCTTCATCCCGTAGCAAAAAACTGCGTCCTCAAATAAGTGCATTTCAATTTGTTCATGAAGAAAGCCATCCGCAGCATAGCGTTGAAACTACATATCAAAAGGAATTATTTAAGATCCACTACCATTGTGCCTGAATTTAGTTTTTGTTTGACGTCACTGTTGCTTTCTCTGATAATGAGCATCAGTTCATCGTCTCTTCCAACACGATTCTTCTCCAACCTCTCACCATCAATCTCACTTGATGAAGACGTTAAAGGGTACATTGAGAGCATAATAGATGATATTGATGATTTATCGTCTTTAAGGGATGCCACGGAACAATTTTTGATTGATGCGGGAATGAACGAAGATGAGTTGGACGAATTCTATTCGAAATTATCTGTGGAGAGTAAGGAAGATAAGCCTGATGTTTCGGTTGGTGATCCGGTAACGAGATTACCATCTGAGGTGCTGACAAAGGTATTTGTTTGTTGTTCAAAAAATTTCCTCACTAAAAAATTTAGGATAATCCATTTTTTACTTAACTCTCTCTTTTTTTTTCGTATCTGAAGCTCAATTTGTCAACCACATCCAAGTCCAGTAACACACGTAACAAATCCCGTGAAAGAACACCGGATCCCCAAACAAATCCAGCACCAACAACTCGTGCTCTCGACTCTTCGTCGTCGCCGAAAGTCGCCGAAAGTGAGATAGTCGCTTATTCGCAACAATCAAGGTTCCACACTGAAACTTTAGAAACTTTGTCGAAAGAGGTAGGGTAGTCCTTTACAACACCATAAAAATCTCTTCTATCATGCTTAGTGATTCTCTGAATACACGATATAATCGTGAGTAGGTCGACTTGAAAGATGTCAATATCACGGTTGGTCATCAGGAGTTATTGGTGGACACGCGACTTCAATTGAAAACCGGAGTCCATTATGGATTGATCGGTCGTAACGGTGTTGGTCGGTACCTTCTCTTAAATAAGGGTTGTCAATGTACTCAATTATTTACCTTGATTTCTTTCTCGTCTTTTTTTCTTTTTTCTTTGTCGGGTGCCAGGAAAATCCAGTATGCGTTTCAAATTTCCTTTAATATTTTATTTTTCCTTCTATCGTTTCACTGCAACGTTAATTCATTCGATAATTTCCTAGTGCTTCTAAGATGCATCGGTACCCGAGAATTGATTGGATTTCCAAGGAACATCCGGGTTCTTTATATCGAACAACTGGACCACATTGATGAATCCCTGAAAGTCATTGATTTAGTCCTGCAAGCTGACGAAGAACGAACCATCCTTTTGCAAGAGAAACAGATCCTCCAGCAAGCAGCAGAAGGAAATGGTGAGGAAGTTGAAGGTGCGGTTAAAAAAATTAAATATAGAAGATTAAATAAAGAAATGGAGGAAGCACAAAAGATTGCGACCTTGAGGAGCGGTAGGAGAGGTGTCGAGGCAAGACAAGAATTGCTGGATGCGGAATCCAGGGTCTCGGAGGCTCGGAGGTTCTTGAATCTATCTTCTTTTTTTTTTTTTTTTTTAAAAAAAAAAAAAAAAAGATATTTAGAATAACCAATCATTCTCATCCCCACAGGAAACTGGATGAAAAATGTGATGATCCGAACGAAGATTATGCCGCAAAATTGCATGAGCTTCTTGAAGATGTCTACACAAAACTTGATCAGGTTCTCAAAGAAATTTTTTAACGGTTTTAAAATACGCGAAAAAACTACAATTCCGTCCAACCTTATTACAGATTGATGCAGACTCGGCCGAACCAAGAGCACGAGAGATTTTATCGGGGTTAGGTTTTTCAGAGAAACAACAGTACTCACCCGTTGCCTCGTTGTCCTCGCTCTCTGGTGGATGGAAGATGGTAACGTTAAAAACTATGAAAAATTATGTAATTCCATTCCATTCCTAATATTATCATTTTCCCCTCGGTGGATCTTTATTCATTAATGCAGAGGGTAGCGCTGGCTCAAGCATTATTTTCGCAACCAGAAATTCTACTTCTTGATGAACCAAGTAAATTCTAATTGTCGCATTTTCTATTGTGAACATGTTTCAAATGTAAAATCGAAAATCGGCAAGGAATTATTTTATAATCAATCTACCTCGATTCTTCTACTCACAGCAAACCACCTAGACTTACCCTCCATCCTTTGGCTTCAATCTTACCTCAACACCTTGATCGACACCACAATAGTAATAGTCTCCCACGACCGGCGGTTCCTAAATAACACGGTCACCGAAATAATTAGGTTCAAGGATCAAAAGTTGACATACCACACCGGCAATTATGACGAATTTGAGAAGAATCTGGAAGATCTTAGGTTGAAGAAGGAGAGGATGTATGAGGCACAAGAAAAACAGAAGAAGCATATCGAGAGCAGTATACAAAAAGGGCTCAAAAAGGCCAGAGAGAGTGGAGACGATAAGAGATTGGAGGCAGTCGCTAGCAAGAAAAAGGTTTGTCCTTTTTGCATAAAACATTGTAATTGCGCGTCACTTGTAATGAAAAATTGACCGACATTGCAAATAGAAACTCGAAAGATTTGGAATGAACAAAACGGAGGATGGATTCCGATTCAAGTTAAATAAACATATGGTGGGAAATTACAATACGATTCGCGAGCAGATTACATTGGAAAATTCAGAACCACCAATCAATTGGAACCTTTCACCTCCCCCACCACTCAGACACCATGGACCCCTACTTCAGCTCGATAATGTATCTTTTACGTATCCAAATTCTTCCAGGCAAATATTACACAACGTCTCTTTGAGCATTTCTTCTGATTCAAGAATTGGATTCGTCGGTGCGAATGGTGACGGTGAGCGCGACTTTTTATTGTTACAATTAACAACCAGGTTTGGTACTCATCACGAAAAACTAATTTTTATAAAGGTAAATCTACATTGTTGGGTTTACTGGCCGGAACCTTGGAACCAACCAAAGGGACGATTAACAGGCACTCGCGAATGAAGTTGGGCTATTTCACCCAAAACCAGGTAGATTGTCTAAATCTCGAAATTTCAGCAACAGAATACATGAAACAATGCGTCTCCGAAAAATCGAGCTCGTCATCAAGTTCAATCAACACCTCGAGCATAAACGATCTGACGGTGCGCCAACATCTGGGAAAGTTTGGAATTTCCGGTGACCTCGCGTTGAAAAAACTCAAATACCTCTCAGGTGGACAAAAATCTAGAGTGGCATTCGCGTTGCAGGTGTTTCCCACTTCGCCTAATCTATTGCTATTAGATGAAATCACGAATCACTTGGATATGGCCACCGCCGAAACCATAGCTGAGGTGTTGGAGGAATTTGAAGGTGCGGTGGTGGTGGTTAGCCACGACAGGTGGTTTATTGAGAAGGTGGCAAGGGAAGTTTATGCTGTGAAGAGGGGTGTTGTGAGATTGATGGAAGGCGGGGTGGAAGAGTATACCACAAAGGTTGCGAAAGAGATCGGAATTGACATAGATGAGATTTAGTTAACTAAACAATGTATCTTTGGAATGAAATCAAATTCTTTATTTAAAAAACTTGGCGTGTAAATTATTCGCTTGACGATGATTCGTCCTTTTTTGAACACCTCCCCCCCAAAAATAAATAATAATATACAGTATACGGTATATGTTGACCGTAATTTTATCGCAGTATGTGGAGGATTAGCAAAAAAGTATGCATAACAATAATGACTATATGGCGGCTTAACGAAATTACCCTGATATTACTATTTATATAGCAATTTAAGTATAAGTATCACTTATGATTATAAATTCATATGACGAAAAACAATCAATCCTATCATTTCGGTCAAAGAAATCCATTCATTACGTATTATCATCTAAAAAAAAAAAAAAACGACCGTAGTTCATTTACTATATTTGGCAAAGACGAAATATATAAAGTAATTTGGCGCATTTTTTTTATTCTCATTTTATTCCGAAATTTTTTTTAAAAAAACCTCAATTGCAACTACTTCTTATTCATGATCCAGAGGGAACGATGGCATCCAACAAAATCAAGATTGGACATTATAATGTACTCCAAACCCTTGGGGTTGGATCTTTTGGAAAAGTTAAAAGTAATTACAACGCATGATATCTGTGCGAGATGCCGTTTTTGTGCACACAATTTTTTTTTTTTCATTCCATACCAAACCCAATTCAATCATTTTTCTATTTAAATACAACTTCTGTTTCCTCAATGCTTCTCTAGTGGCTGTACACTCCGTGACTGGCCACAAGGTGGCAATGAAATTCATCAACAGGAAGAAAATTGCAAACTTGGACATGATCGGAAGGGTAAAACGAGAAATTCAATACTTGAAACTCCTCCGCCATCCGCACATTATTAAGCTGTGGGTTTTAATTAAGATTATTCCACTTTCGCTTTCGAGAAGTGAATTAAATTAATTGATCCATCCGTTTATCCCGACCTTAATTAGATATGAGGTTATCACTACGCCAACTGATATTATTATGGTGATGGAGTATGCTGGCGGTGAATTATTTAATTTAATTGTGGAAAGGGGGAGGGTAAGTTGTTCGAAGCTTCCGATCACCTATCCCAATTCGCCGTGATTCACCTGCCTCGATTTTTTTTTTTTTTTTTTTAGATGCTCGAAGACGATGCTCGACGGTTTTTTCAACAAATAATCTGTGCCGTGGAATACTGTCACCGTCATAAAATTGCCCATCGAGACTTGAAGCCAGAGAAGTGGGTATTCTGTTTAAATTGTGACTGTCCTTACTGAAATTTGATCGATTCGACAAAATCCCTTAATGCTCAGTATACTCTTGCCGGTGAATTTGATTAAAGCCTTCTTTTGGATCCTTATAACAATGTCAAAATTGCAGACTTTGGTTTATCAAACATCATGACCGACGGTGATTTCTTGAAGACCAGCTGCGGAAGCCCAAATTACGCCGCACCGGAGGTTATATCCGGAAGGTATGCTGCGAATGCATTTATTTTTCGTTACTATTGATTGATCCTTGAAGAGTTTACCGTTGAATTTTTTCCAATAACAACAGGTTATATGCTGGGCCCGAAGTGGATGTATGGAGTTGTGGGGTTATTTTATATGTGATGCTCTGCGGACACCTTCCATTTGATGACGACTATATTCCGACTTTATTTAAAAAAATCAATGGTGAGATCCACATCTCTTGGGAATTCTTCCCCCCTCCCCTACCACTAATATCTAACGTTGACGACTTATTTTGTCCGCAGGAGGAATCTACACCATCCCACCATATCTATCGTCCGAAGTCAAATTTCTATTGAGCTCCATGCTGGTCGTTGATCCTATGAAAAGAATCACAATTTCGGAGATTAGGTAAGAATCGTTGATCATGGGATGACCGAAATACTTAACGTATAGTGTTGAAGGCAACGTTTGTCGTAATAGAATGGTGGCGACATTCTGAAGTGACACCTCTGAATTATTTTAAAATAGGAAAATACCGTGGTTTAACGTTGGGATGCAGGATTATCTGAAACCATTGCCGGAAAGTGAAGGCGATCCTTTTACCGAAATAGATAATAATATCGTTGACGAACTTGTTAAGGTATTTATTATTGTGCTAGTGCTTTTTAAGTATTATTTCAATGATGCTCATGATTCATCCACGATTATTAGAAAATGGGTTTTAGCAAGGACACAACAGTACGAGCATTGCAGGAGTCAGAAAATAATCAAATCAAAGTTGCTTATCAGCTTGTCATAGATCATAAAAGAATGTTATCTGCTGGTACTTACCATTATGGGCTTTCCATTCGCATTTTTGGATTAATTTAATCAATTAGTACATTTGAATCCTTGTGTAGGTAGAATGCATGATCAAAATAGTATAGAAAGCTTTCTCGCGCAATCCCCACCTTTATGGGATGCACTCCAGGTTAGTGAAGAAATTTTATTATAAAATGACATTTCACTTAACTTTGAATTCACCAAAAAAAAAAAAAAACATTCCCATAGCGTTCTAAAGGGAAAGTTAGATTGGTCGAGGAATCTTACGAAAATTCTTCCAGCATAACCTTGCTCAGCTCGAGTTTACCCACTGGCGAAGGTTTGTATGTAATTTTTTTTTCGCTTACAGACATCACAATCTAACATTCATTTTTTACTCACCAGATTCTCGGACTTCAATCAGCGGAAATTTCGCAGGCTCTTCCAGTGCATTTACCCCGACAAAACGGCATAAGCCTAGGTCGAGATGGCATTTTGGGATCCGATCACAAAGTCCTCCGTTGGAAGTGATGCTGGAAATCTATCGTGCACTTAAAAACACTGGAATGGCAAGTACAATTGTATGTTATATTGAATTAAGTCGAAAAAGGAAATATACTCAAGTCTATCAAAAATACAGGAATGGAAGACTATCGATCCTTTCCATATTCGGTGCAGATATGTTTATGAATCCAGACTGCAAGTATGTATCATTTTGACGGAAAGAATTCCTTGATGTCAAAAAAAAAAGGCTGTCTAATCATAGTAACTATCCTACATGAATAAATAGGTCAAGATTGATTTGCAATTGTATAGATTCGGCACATGCAATTATCTTGTTGACTTCAAGAACGTTGGTTACGATCTCCCAACCGCCGAGTCAGCGGAATCATCGGTCTCTTCACCTCCAATATCACGATCAGAATCCGAACTCTCGTCTATTTCATCCCATCATCAAGAAAACATGTTCCCGTCAAATCTTGAAAAAAGAGATATCATTGCGTCATCATTACCTCTGAATTCTTCGATTGATTTGCGACAACAGGTTGACAGCGGTAAAGACGTGTCATCTTTGTATCCATTTTTCGATGTTTGCGCCAAATTGATAACAGAATTAGCGATATCCGGATAGTGCTCACTGTCGACACTATACACAAATGGATTAACACTTGTGATTGAAAAACTTTCGTGCGGACAATTTTGTAAATAACGGCATCCTATCATTTCATATGATTATTAACTTGAATTGCATCTTCAAATTCATTACATGTGTATACATTGCGTGCAGAATTAAAATACAGCGTATCTGGGGGTGTATTTTACATTGCGAGTTCATCTCTATTACTGCTGGTCGTGTTCTTATGAGAAGTCTTGCGTAAATATATGTTTGAGCGCGTTTGAATGAGGGTATCACGATAATAATGAAATTATCGAAATTATCGGATGGACTCGAACACTGCATGATTTGTCACGTATAATTCTATCAGAATTATGATTAGTCGCGTTCTGACATCCGATCCTACTTAAAAAATACCTGCCGACCAATTTCTTCTCGCGTCAATTTTTGATAATTGGACGCTAATCCATAATCTCCGCGTTCATGATTTTCTTTTGAACACTACCATCCTGCGTACTACTGATTTTGCATTATATCATTATATTTTCCGCATGTCGATAGTGAAGTTTCGTAATTTTCGCATTCATATGTATCATGCGAAATATTTATTTAAGCGCATACTTATAAACAATCATGACACTTGTTTTCGTATTTTCATACTAAGGGGAAATTTTTTACAATCGCTAGAACGTTGGAAGGTTAGCATGCATTCATAATCAATCCCTCCAATTTTTAGATAGAATTATTTATTTCAGGCGAGCCCATCTCGTGATTGGTGAGAAAAAGTTACAATTGAAACGCCGCGTAAAAATCTTGTTTGTAAGAATTGACCAGTTAAAAGGCTTGTTCGTATATAAACATTTAACACATTGACCGAGATATTTAGCGTTGGTAATGCGAGCACAACTTCATTATACCCAAATTCAGACTAATCAATTGTTGGAAGATCTGCATCGAGGTCTGTAAATTCTTCGGTTTCAACGAAAAACTCTTCTATTTCCAAATTAGTGGCGAGGGGAGGGTTTGCCGCGTCATCGAAACTCAGATTTTGTTGAGTCAATTGATGCGTGTATATGTTGGCGGCCACGCGTGTCGGTGAAACGTGCTCCTATGTTAAAAATCATTAGCGTATTATTAAACCCAAAAAATTCTAATGACGCACTGTTTTATCGATCGACATACTTCCTCATCATCATCATTCATGCCAAAGTCTCCCACCAAATTCGAGATGTGATTGATTTCTTCTTCCGAACGACTTTTGGTGATTGTTGGCGATGGGGAAACTGGAGCTGGTCCCAACAATGCATCCATCTCCTCTTCATAGTCTTGCTCCTCTGACAATGACGTTTGCGCCTGCAGAGGCAAAACAGATTTAAACCTTTTCGCGTGTTTTCTCATAGTTCGTTGTTGGTATTTTGGGGGAATGGATCGTTTCGGGGTGGTATAAGATGATGCTCTGCGTCTCGGTTCCGTTTTGGAAAGTCGAAGAGAAGATCCTGTTGGCGTGTGTGAATACAAACTGTTGCGATGGTAAAGTGGTGTAAAATAAGATTGTGGGTGGGAAACCTTCGTTTGACCAATATCTTTGCGTTTAGACATTCTCAACAACGTGTCACTCTTTGATTTTAAGAATATAATTGTCAAATATGAAAACTTTGGTTCACGATTATGACGATGCACGAGAGATTGTTTATTACATGTGAACGTTTAAGGAAATTCCCCTTTTCTGATTCGTCGTCCAACTCGAGCTTCCGTTTCTTTTCGTTTTCGGGCCACTGATTACGCGTAGGGGAAATGAGAAAGGGGTTTTTTTCCTCTCTACGAGGCTTAAATATATCAAGAATTACTGGCGGGGGTCGTTTCGGTGTCTTCGGGGGTTCTTTGTTAAACAAAGGTGGCGTCTTTACTTCCTGGGCCATTTCAGACATTTTTTGCTATAAAACGCAAATTCACGATGGAGTTCGTTGTTCGGATGAGGGATGGGAGCACCCACAACATTACCTGCATCATAGAATACTTTTCATTGAGTCTACCGGTATTGCATTTCTTCAGTGAATTCTCCGGTTTGCTAATCTTGGAGGTTGGAGAGAAACTGATTTCTGGAAGCCCGAAATTTCTCGAAGGAGATGGTGATGCGTCTCCAAGGCAAAATGAATTAGAACGACGTCGTACAGGTGTGTCGTCTGTATAACAGCATAACATATTCATCATTTGACTGAAATAGAATCGATTAATAAAAAAAACATGTGCACACATGCCTATGTCCGTGGGATCCGGTGTTTTCACTATTGTCCTCGACACCCTGCACCAGAAACACAAGAGATAAATTAAACAACGCGAAATAGTTTTCGGTCATTGTTTTTTTACTGTTTACCTGGCGAACGGAACATCCTGTAATTCTTTGCTAGGCGACGGAAGGTCTGCGCGTGTTCCTTTTCCACTGAAATTCAACATTCCTATCATCGATCTTTTCTATGGAATGAGGATGAAACCGTGAAAATTAAGAACATTCTGATTGATCTGTCACGATAATGTTATATGTGTGAAAACGTAATCACCTTTATATCAACATTGTTTCGTATGACGTATTAAGTTACGCATCAAACCTCCGACGAAACATTCCGGTCACATGTTCAGGTCCTCATATACTGTATGTTACATAAAATGATTGATTGTAAATGATCGGTTGGTTGTTTGATTTCTCGTTTTCGAAAATGAGAACGTCTTCTACCTTACAAGATATCATCATTGAATCTATCTTGATTCTTGTGCTTTACCAGATAGCAAGATACGCATACAATGTATGGATGCCGATAAATAGAGACATTGCCTCTTGTAAATTCGTCAAAGATGATGTTATATAAATGATTTTCGGTTTCAACTTGCAGGTCATTCATCTTGCCTATATTGGTCCACTCAGTAAAGTGCCCGGACCGAAACTTTACTTTTTATCGAGAAAGTTGGTTTCGAGTAGACAAGCAAAGGGGATGAGGTGCGCCATGAATTAACTAGCTATCTTTGACAAAATAAGGACCAAACAGATTTCTGAGATTCGTGAAATTCGAACAGATGGAAGTGGATACAATATGAATTGTTTCCAAAGTACGGGCCGATCGTTCGTGTTGGTGAATATTGTCCTTTTAAAATTACATCTTCACGTCTATAAAACGTTCATATCAATTTTGCCCAAATTTTGCGCCTCTTAACAATAAAAATCAATCTGAAAGCACCCAAGGCGGTCTTGATTGCAGATAAAGACGCCGTGAAGCAGGTGAAGCAATCAATCCTTCGAGCTGACAGTATATGAGTTGGTTCACTTAATCGTCTCACTCTTTCTACTAGATATTGGTGACCGATGTAGGTCGTTGTTTCATTCGGTCATTCCGTTCTAAAAGAATTCTCACCAAAATTGTTTATTCCGGTCGATTTAGGAATTGCCCAAAAGCGAAAAATATGAGCAGCTAAAACTTAATTCGACAACTCTATTAACAGCCAGGTTTCGTTTGATTTTTTTCTTTTTCTTTTTGTTTTTTTTTATTGCAATTTCATGGACAGCCTGCATTCGATTTATGAAGGGACCGAGCGTGGCATAAAAAACGGGTACGTTATTATTATTATTATTTATTTATTTATTTTTTTTTTTACTACGTGACCTTATCATTCCGGTTAGGAGCCTTGTGATCAATGCATACTAAAATAATCACATTCAGCGCAAGATGCTCTCCTCTGCATTCTCCATCAAACACTTGGCATCTCTCGAGCCACTGATCCACCTGGTCATTGAGGATTTAGTAGATAAGATCGATCAATCGATAGCATTGGATACGAATTTAGACGGTGTCGTCGTAAATTTTGTCGAATTAATTCAAGCGTGTGCTATGGTGCGGTTAACTTTTCCATTGATTTTACGAAACCGCTTTTATTTACCTAATCGAAGCCAACGAATGGTGGTTCCACTCTACAGGACATCGTCGGGGAAACAGCGTTCGGCGGCTCTTTCAAGATTCTAAAGAATGGGAGTCATTCACTAATACAAAAAATTTTTGAAGAAAGGCGCAGAAGAAATTTGGCATGTGATCTTCAATAATTGAGGTCTTTCTTTCATGGGCTGACCATAACTTTCTAATAGGTCGGAATGTTTAAGATATTGAAACCATTTATGCCACCAGATCCGTATATCGGAGATGTAAATTACTTTTATTCCATTCCTTGCAATGAGTTTTAACAATCCTCTGAAATATCTTACTTGAATTTACAGTTTGTGACCAATTTAATGAAAGCTCGTCGACAGGGAACCAGGAGACAGGACCTGTTACAGGCCATTTTGGATCTTCAGAGCGAGGACGGGGAGATGACAGACATCGAGATCTGTGATCAGATAGTAGAATTTATGTACGTGACTTTTATCTCCATGCCACCCGATATGTCTCGCGTTCATATGCATATCATTCAAATAGATTCGCCGGAAGCGACACCACAAGTTTTACTACTACGATGGCGTTGGTTATGTTGATTGAAAATCCAAAAGTTATGAATAAACTTATCGCGGAGCTAGATGAGGCATTGAAAGATAATGAATCGGGAAAATTTCCATACCATAGAAAACTGAAAGATCTCACTTATTTTAATTGCGTGATAAACGAAAGTCTGAGACTCCATCCAATTAGTCATGGTACGAGTTACCCTTATTGGCTACGCGTTTAATCTCTTCTATCGACTTTCTAACCTGCTGTTACCTCTGTGATGACTTAACATAGATGCCGGTAGGTGGATTTATTTGATCACCTTTTATCACTCAAACTCTAAGACCAAGACATATCAGGTGTAGGAAAAGTAACCACGGAAGACGTGATTCTCTGCGGCTATTTAATTCCGAAAGGGGTACGCAATATCTTTCACGTAATGCGAATAATTAGCTCCCGTTTCTAATTTGTTCATATGACCAGACAATGTTGGGAGCAAATATATTTCAATTACATCACTCCGCAAAATATTGGGGCGATGATGTTAACGAGTATATACCAGAACGTTGGTTGAATCCTGATAAAATTCCGAAAGACTGTTTCATCCCTTTCTCGGCTGGTTCGTATTCGTCAATGTGTACACGAATTCAATGTAATCGAATTGAAAGTCATATTTTGTCTTCGTTATAGGTACTCGTAATTGCATAGGAAACAAGTAAGCGAAGGGTTGATGAATTTTTTTCGCCAGCTTGAATTTACCTCTTCTTCCATCTTCTTTCGCTTACAGTCTTGCTTTGATGGAGATGCGTTTATTGATATCAACTTTGCTAACGAGGTATCGGCTTGAAGAAATTCCAGGACAGGATAAGGATGTCGTACAATTCTTCACCCCAAACTTCAAAACTAAGCGATATGATGTTCGAGTTTGGAAAAGATAAGGGATACTCTTCCTTTGCTTGACCATAATTGCATTGGGTGTTGACGTCAGCCTAAGTATTTTACAAATCAGCTTGAATTCTGGTATTATTGGAACTTGGTTGCTCGAATACTTCCTATTTTATTATCAATTTATTTCATCCTCCGCAGTTAATCTCGTGAAGGGATAATAAACAGTGGAAACACAAACGTTGTAAATCATGTTGTTTTAATATCAAGATGACAATTGAATGAACGCGTCTTTGCCTCCGTCGTTTTTGCAAAAGATTAATGCTTATTTATTTATTAGCATGCATGTAAATATTTATTCCTCATTGTATTTTTGTCACGTCAAAAAAGTTCGATTGTTCGCTAATAGAAGGAATTCATTTACCAAGCGTGCGTGATTTTATTTCCACATCTGATGAACAAATGACTACCGTAATATTATTAATTCACCTCCTAATTTCTGATTCTCTTGGTTTACCTTTGTCAATTTGATACAACTTCAATAAGTTTCCTGCAGTACTGACAGCCCCTAAACTTGCGAGGGCCGCATGATATGCATCTCTGGTTACCCACGCCGTCGGGCCAGAAGTTGCAAGCAGAGCCACTGATGCCACTGTGTTGTAAGAGAGGGTTGATACGTGTCATACGTGTCGTAGAATAATTAATCACACGTACGGAAATTCGAGATAAAATTCACTTACTAGAGGCAACGCTATATCCTGGTTTGATGTTGCCCGCGTGAATCGCAGCACTAAATAGCGACATCAAAAACAGACATTAAATTTACAAGTATAATAATTAATGGATATTTAATGACTTACCCCGCAATTCCATAAGCCGTGCTGATTGCGACGGCAATGAGTGCCGTTCTCGGCTGCCTCATATAATTGTAAGCATATCCTGCTCCAAATAATGCTGAAAGAGTTTTAATTAAACATTTTTTAGAGATCTGCAATTATTTGAACTCGTAAAAGAAAAAAAGAGAATAGCCCACTTACTAGCTGCACACATGAAATAATGGGGATAAGGATCTGTATGACTGCTTAAGGTGACAATAGGTGAAGCGATTTTCTCCGGTGTGGATGCAGTCTGCGGCGGGTTAACCGAAGGCATCTTTTCTTTAATACTCTCCTTCACCTCGGCTGCCTTGTCCGTCATATTTTAAAATCTGATGGCTAAAGTGGATAATCAAGAACAAGGTAACTTGATAATAGATTATTAATTATTCAGGGAAGAAAGATTTCGAAAAACATCACACACCAATACTAACTAGATCTTATTTATATTTGGTTCGTTAAATCATTAGGTCATCGGTTTCTTCTCTTAAACGAAATCACAATACGGTAATTCCACAATGAATGATGATGATTCATGTTTACATCATTCACGAACCGCGCCGTTAACGCTAAACTGCAAATATTACTTCTTATGCAACTCAATTTTATTAAAAGGACGATTATGTAATGTGAAAAAAGTATCATAACGGTCAGTGTGTTTAATTTGTCGCCGACGTAAAATAGGCTCTAAAGTGATTATTGGTTGTTTCCATGAGGAAAGAGAGTGGGATCTCTCAAGGATATTATTAACTCTTTTAATAATCTGATATTTAAATCAAGAGCCAAAATATTTCTATACTCTATTATGATTGATATCTTGAAAGATTCTAGAGCTTTGTTTTTAGGAAGGGTTATCTTATGTAATATTGGCTATAAAATCATTGTATAATTCAAGTGGGATGTATTTTGAAGTGTTTGATTATTAGGTTTTTTATGATGTCTGGATAATCTTGCAATTGTTTGTCATCTAAAAGAATCAATAGGTCCGGAAAAGGCTTTAAATCTTGGGAAGATTATAACAAACCTTTTTTTTATACAGTTATAAACTAAACTAATAAAAGTTTGATTTAAAAAACCATATTTTACTTCTTCATATACAGTATCCAATATTTGTTTCTAGATCACAGGTTTATTGTGGATAGTACATTATACTGATTATTTTATTAACTATCGAATCATCATTATTAAACCATACGAGAAAAAGAAAAAAGTAAAGGATAAAAGGAGTTTATAAGTAAAAAATAAAAATCTAAAATCTAAAAAAAAAAAAAAAGATACTGTATACTGCATATAATAACAATTTATATTATTAAAAGGTTTATTATTTTTATTTTATATTAATATAACTTATCTTTATTGAATAATAATAATAATTGATCAATGTTACAATAATAATTTCACTTAACAACTAATCAATTTTATATATTATTATTTTAAAGAATTAAACTATATAAAATATATAATAAATTTTATTAAATTGATTTTTTTACTCTTTTTTTTTTTGAACCCTTTATCAGATTAGGTATATGTGCTTTATACTTTACATTATAAAATATTTTGCTGAAGCCAAATATCTATCTAACTTGCTTATTTTTATTTTAAACTTACTAAAATTTTAAGTGCAATTTTGGAAGTAATTAATTCAGATAAAAACCTTTACAACTACCAACTTCATTACCTATAAATTATTATCACAGATCATCTTTTAATGTTTTTATTGAACATAGAACTCTAACCACTTCATTTCATGTTTCATTCTTTTTATTAGAATCTTCTTAAAACTTTATTTTCTAGATTTCTTTTTTTCAATGGTGATTTTTTTTTGTTAAAAATATAACTTTCTGACCTAAAGAGTCTAAAGATCTTTTTATCTATCCTTTCTATTTATTTCCTAAGTTTATTTCCATTTAATTATCTTTTTATATCTTATATTTTAGATTTTTTTTCAAACTTAATTGCAAACTCTTTTTTGTATTTTTATTATCCATTTTTTAACTTCTTTTTCTATATATTTTTCATAACATTTTAGATCCATCATCTTTAAAATGTGATTCTTTTTTATAAAATCAATACAAAAACTTAAAGTATCTTGATTAATTGTAAAGATCTGTTTCACTAGTCTAAAAATCCACTTATTAAGCTCTCTAATTCTTTTTGATTATTAATATTCAATCTATTACTTTTTTTCTTAATCTCTTTTCTTTTTTCTTATAGAAACTTTTTAAAGTTTTTGAGAATTTTATTTATTTTTATATTTCATACTTTTGAAATTAATCCTTATAGGATAAGTATTCAAGCAAGTATTCTATTATTTCATCCTATTGACTATATACAATATATTTTATTTACTTATATAATTTTGTTAAAATTTTTTAAAACATACAGTATATTTCCCACATGACTATTATTTATTCTTTTTTATAATAAATCTCATATATAGACTTGTTTTTTTAAAATTTGATAACTCTATTTTTTCTTTATTTAATTTTACTAAATTCACTAATAGACTATTGTTTTATTGTTCATATTTTTGATTAATTGCCTAATTGAATTATCTAATGTCTTGTTTTATCATGTAATTTTTATAATAATCTATATAAGTTAAAATTTATTCATTTTATTGATAAGCATTTTAAGGTTTTCTTGATTAAGACATCTGTTTCTTTATTATAAAAATTATTGAAGTATACTTTAATTTTAATAAGTTTCAAGTTTATAATTTTTTTTGTTAATTTCACTAATTATATTCATAAAAATCAAATTTTTTTCTTTAATTATCTCTTGTATATTTTTCTCAAATCTTCTTTTTTTATTATCTTCTATTTAGGAATGCAAGCCTAACAATTTATACAAATTTCAACTATATTATTAATAAAAACTATTAGAAGTATAATTAGAATTATTACTAGTTTAACTTTTATAAAAAAAAATCAATCATTTATTCCTGTTTAAAATCTACTTTTTTTTTCTATGTTTCTGTCTGAATCCAAGTAACTCTTATTTTTATTTCTTCTTTATCATAATTAATAAGTAATTTATCAGAATAAAAAGTTGGTTTTTTTTTTTTAATCTAAGATTGCATTAAACTATTTCTATTAATTTATCCAAATATAATTTTTTATTAATATTCTTTTTAATTATAGTTTCTTTTCAGATTTCAATATTTATATAATTTACTTTATCATTTTAGAAAAAGATCTTGAAAAAACTTTAAATATTTATAAAATTTTTTTCTAATTATATTCTTAAGTAGTACTTTAGGGTTTTAAATTTTAATTATCTATTCTTCTAGTAAATTTCTTCTATTAAGTTATAGTATTATATGTATCTTATTTATATCTCTTTTTATAATGCAACTATTATTATATATTATTTCTTATAAGCATCCAAGACATTTCTTCTAAAAAATACATAGCATATTTAAATTTAACAATTCTATGCAATATAAAAAAAACTATTTATAATATATAAAACTTATATAATAAGATTCTTAATAAAAATCTTACTATACCTTAAATACTAAAATAATTTTTTAAAAAATGAAAATTTACTAAAATAAAATACATTCTTAAAATAATATATAAGAAAAAAATTCTATATATCAAAAATTAAATTAAAAAAGTCTTAAATAAGCTCTTAAAACCAATCAAAAGTAAATATTAAGTTCAATTTTAAATCCTAAAGACTCAATATAATTCTAGACTAGATGTTAACTAGAAATTAAGTAAAAATAGAATACTTAGTTATTAATCTATAAACTATTCAAAATATGATAATAAAAAAACTTTTAAACAAAAAAATATAAACTTTGAAAGTTTGAATTTCTCTTAAAAATAGAATATCAATATTAATTTAAAAATAAATTGATCCAATATAATATTTTATATTAGTAGAAAAACTCAAGATAAAAAAGTTTGAGGCTATTTTAAAATATCTTTAAAATAAAATAATCAAATATTTGAATTTTAAAAGAAAAAAAAACTTTATATTTACTCTTTTATAAAATTTTAATCTTTAGTCTGATACCCAAGAGATAAAAAAATAATAATATTTATTTAATTTTTAAACTAAAATTTTATAAATATAAACTTAGCAATATAAAACTTATAGTTCTTTTAAAAATAGTAAAAAAATACTTTATAAAGATCTTAACTAATTTGCTAACAGTCATATATAAATAGTACAAAATTCTAGATTTAAATTTTGTTAATCTATAAAGTGAAAACATAGCAAAACCTATTTATCCTTTGAATAATATACAGTATATAAAAAAGTCAAAAAAATGAAAAAAAAAGACATGAATTCTTTTTTAAAATATAATAAAAATCTATAATACAATATTTCTTTATATTAAAAAAAAAATAAACTAAATTAGGATTTATGTTATTATTAAAAATTTTTTAATATATATTTTTAATAATAAAAATCATAGTATTATTCTTTTTAATAGGTTTTTGAATTTAATAGTATTAGAATATAGTATAGATTTAAAAAAGAATAATTTTTTTATTGTTATAAAAAATCCTTTAATCTTTTACTATATAAAATTAGAACAATATTAATCTCAAATATTTTATAGAATAAGAATAGTCTTTCGATTTTACAAATTTAAAAAAAATCAAAATTTTTTTAATTTAATTTTTTTTTTTTTTTAACCTATAGTCAGGCCAGTACTGTGTATTTATTAATCATTATGAAAACTGATAGAGATATATAGAGCAATTGTATCATAGCTAAACTAAAAACTTGTACTAATACACTTGTCAATGGCTTTCAATTCTCAAAAGAGTTTCAGCCTCTAAGTACAAC
>CAJVPT010000460.1:0-29867 GCA_910592055.1 Acaulospora colombiana
AGTATTAAGACTTTATTAGCAAAGAAGTATAAAAACTTCTTGCGAACATCTTTTTTGTGTGTGGTCAGAGAATCAGCAGAAAGAGTTTTGTTTATTTCAATATTGTTTTTTTCTTTTCTATTATTATTTTGTTTATTTTTATCTTTTTTATTTGGAAAGTCAATTCTTTCATTTTGTAAAAATAGTTCTAAATCTATATTATCTAATTGTATATTGTTGTTCTTTTTTTTTTATTAATGTTTGTTCTTTTTTGAGATTTCTACTAAGAATAAACTGGACTTGTTTTTTTTCTTATTATCTTGAACAAATAGTGCACATTTTTAGAAGTGATTTGTTTCTCTTCTACTATATTTTGTTAGTCTATTGATAACTATTCTATCTTCTAGTCTGGCTATTCTACTACTTAGTTTTTTAAGTTGATTAAAATATGATATAGTGAACTCTTCTTACTTTTTATGTTTATATTTGACTTATTTGAATCAAAACTGTTATACTAATTGTGTCTTAGATTGTCAATGAGTTTTTTATTACTTTCTATAATTAAATTCTTACATCTTTCATTGATTTTTGATCTTATACTTCCAGTTTAAGTTTTGTAAGACCTTTTTTAATTTTTTAAAAGTGAATCTCTTGAAAGTAACTTTTTTGATAACAAATAGTTCTTATTAGAAGTTTGTCAATTCACTGTTAGATAATAAATCTATAGATATTTCATTATTTATTTTGACTTTCTAACTTGCACTTTGTCTTTTTTTTTTCTATATTAAAGGTCTTCTTACTTTTACTATTGTATTTTTTATATTTTATAATAGATATAGTTCATGTAAGATAATATGTTATTTATAGGCTTTATTAAAAGCTTTTCTTGTTGCAAAGCATATAACTGTAAAGTTCTATTTTTTTAATATAAAAGAGCTTCTTGAAGTATAACATATCTTGACTTCTATACTATTAAGTATCTTGATTATCAAACTTGAATAGATCTTGTTAGTACTTAGTAGTCTTGTAAAGTTTAGATTCTTTTTCATTACAATAATTTAATTTCTCTATCTATTAGTTCATCCTTGAAGAAGATAGTTTTAGTAGTTTCTATTTCTAAAGAAATCATCTATATAGTTTTTGGATTTATTTTCCAGTAACTATACCATTTAATATAAACTTTGATCCTAATTTTTATTTTAATTTTATAGATATATATATTTCAGACCTCACTATATCTTTTAAGATATTCTTTTATAAGATAATAATAAGTTTTTGTATTCTATATCTATTAGGTTAATATGTTATATATATTCTTCCTCTTTTTTTTTATTGATCAGAAGATTTTCTTGTTTAATATTACTATGGTTTATGCTTGATTAATCTTATTTTCGAGTTGCTATAAACTGAATACATCTTTTTTTTATTTATTTCTTCTAGACACTTGAGAAGATCCTCTTTTTTCTATAGATGAAAACTTAATTATTTATTTTCATTAATAAATTCTCTTTAAAGAAGGTTGTGTTTATTTTATAGTAATTTCAATATACTATTCAGATATATTTTAGTTTCTTCTTTATTATTATATAGAATATTAACTATTATTGCTCCTACTTTAATTATTCTTTTTGTTTATGAAAAAATGATTTAGTAATAAAGCTACTTGCTTGTTTTTTGTTGTATAGGAGCTATACTCTCTTATATTATGACCTTGAATTTTATCTTTGAATGTTTTCAATTCTATCTTCTCTTGTTTTTAACTTTCTATTATTATTATTTTATTGTTTAATATTGATTTATTTTTTACCTTGATAGTAATTTTTATTGGAGTGAATTGTGTTCTTAATAACTTTTCTTTAATTATATTTAAATATTTATCTTTTATATAGAATTGAAACAGATTCTCCTTCTTTCTCTTTTCTTTATTTCAAATATAAGTAATATGTTATATAAGAATTCATTTTTTATAGAATATTATTATTTTATCTATTCTTAAGATTTTATCAATAATACTATTCAGTATAGTATATATTTCAGGAGTGGACATCATTATATTATTATAGATGGTTATATTTTTTTATTATATAATTTATTATGAGGTTCATAATTTACCTGTTTAATTATGTTTTTTTACTAATTGAAATAATATATCAATAATACCTTCTTCTCTTTTATTTACTATCTGAAGTGTTTGTTTTGCTTTATTTATAATAGCTTATATGTGTGGATTAATATTATTGTTATATAATTATATTATATTATAAATAATTATGTGATCAGATTAATTCTTGTTCTTAATACTATTTTAATAACTATTATTAAGCTTACTAGTTCTGTTTTGATATATATAAGATTTATGTTATTGTTTATTATTTGATATAAGTGATGTTTACTTGTTTTGATCAGTTTACTATCTATATAAAAGATATTTTGATAGCTTGTTAATGTTGATTACTTAGTATTGTTTTATTGTAATTATCGATCTTACCAATATAGAGCTTCATTATATTGTCATAGTAGATTTTAATTAAACATATTTTGAAAGCCGACTCTTATACTTGTATATGTTTATGTGATCTATTTATATGTTTTAATATTGAAGGATTGAAGGTTTAAATGTTAAGCTATTTAAATCTTAAAGAGCTTTGATGTCCTTTTGGATCTTGGAGGATTTGAGATTATTTGATTTATTGAACTAATTTATTTCTTTTTAAGATTTCTTATAGTGTTAAGAAAGGTAATAACCTATATTGGCCTGATTGTAAACTTTATGAAGTGGATATTGTTTCCTCTTTTTTATCTATAAATTAGTTATTATTTATTTGTTCTTTTTTTTTTTTTTTTTTTTAACCTGTAGCCAGGCTAGATTGTCAGTTTATTAATCAATTGAAAACATAAGTATATTTTTATTTGAACAGCATGATATATACTATAGCTAAACTTTTATCATAATTTAACTAACTTGTCATAAGCATAATAGTCTCTAAGTTTAGCCTTGGGGACAATATTTTGTTTCACAGTGTCTTTGGATAAAAACTTTCCTAGTCCACTGTATCATTGCTAGCAGATTGTCACTGTTATATGTCTGACCAAGCTGTTGAAATACAGAAAACTACAAAAGAATAGGTTGAAATAAAGGGAAGGAGAAATATCTAAAAATATCTAAGCAGATAACAAGAAAATAAAAAAATAAAAATTGAAAAAAATATCTCCAGCTTTCTCCAAAGACCTGCTTCTCAAGACCTCTTCTCAATAAAAAATACTCGATTGGGATATCCTTTCTTTTCCTGACCATCTGAGAAGCTTATCTATTCTTGATCTTGATTTCCTTCTTGAGTACTATCTGAAAAGACTTATCATCTAGTGGAAGCCTTTACTTCCAGGACACACTTGGTTCCAATCTTCTTTGAGCAGTGATTTTTTATTTACCTGCGATGGAAATGTGACTTATGATGGATCCCAGGTTCTTATGTGATTTAGTAAAAACTGGATCATATTGTTTCAATATGATACCTTCCAGCAGCCATGCCTAGTTAAAGGAACTTTACTGGTGTATATCTTCCATTGTCTAAAATAGTCTTTTCTCAAAGATTTTTTTGCTTCACAATGGTAGGAGAGTATCAGAAGAGCAGTAAGAATTTTTATCAATTGTGATATCCTTCAATAACTTCTAGTGAAATACATTCTCAACTGTAACCAAAGGGTTGGAGCTTAGTATGGACTAGAGACTGTTCAGTCTTATTGCCTAATCAAGATAAACAGAAGACCTTGATCTTGAACTTTGCCTAACCAGAATGATAGGAGAGAAAGATTTCAGCTTGAAAAAATAGCAGTTTTTTCATCACCTAGGGACTTGTTGTTCATATCTTATTGACCTCATGGTACTTGATCTGTAGGCTAACCCAATTGAAGAAGTAGAATGGACATGGGACACTAATCAACTTTTTCTATCACCAATGACATCATCAGAATACATGAGGTGATCAGTAGGAGCTTGTTTACATTCAGTTACTAACATGTTTCGTGTTAATTAATCAAAAGCCTAATGATCTTATGCTACCAGAAATTCAGGTTCAAACTGAGGTAGGCAAAATCCCCTAAGAAAAACTGTGAAAAACAGTAAACACTTTAAGAGGGCTAGAAAAACTTGAGAAGGGGAATAATAAGCCTTCTTCTGCTGACAAAACCTCTATTTCTGTCACTTCAGCTCTAAAAGATGACACTTTACTTATCAATTCTTTTACTTCTTAGAACCTTTTTGCCCTTAATAGAGGAAGTGTATACTTGGATCTTTTCAAGTTACTAGAGATCCAAGTTTTTATTCAAAGGAGTTTATAAACAAGTAGGGGAGGGTAAAAAAGATATATAAAGACAAGCTTCAAGTTGTTTTAGTGAAAGTGTAAAGACTTTATTAGCAAAAAAATATAAAACTTCTTGTAAACATCTTTTTTGTATATGGTCAGAGAATCAGTAGAATGAGTTTTTATTATTTATTTGTTCTCTTTTTTATAAAGTAAAAAAATAAAATACTTAATAGATATATATAAAAGTCTTTAACTACTAATTGGTTTAAAATATTCAATACAATATTGTTTTATATTATTGTTACAAGAGTATGTTTCTTGTATTTAAGGTTATCTTTTTCCTTTAAATAATTATCTAAAAAGGAAATTTTAAGGATCTGGAAATTTTGAAAAAAGAATTAAATTCATATTTTTACAATTATTATTTTAACAAGTAATTTATTATTAATAAATTTTGTTTAGTATATATTAAAGTATTTAAATTTTAAATCTATGAATTTATAGCATAGTGGTAGTATTCCTAGATCACAATTACAAGATCTAAAGTTCAATACCATATAAATACAAATGAAAATTAAGCCACAAGATGATATGAAGGTCTCATATTCTCTATGATAATGATCAAGTATCTCAATAAGGCCATAAGGAGAACCTATCTACCTATCATGCCTATAGTAAGAATGACAAATCAACATAAGGTTTTATATAAGGTTAATATAAGTAACATGAGTTCTTCACACACAACTGGCTTCAGGTATCCTAGCAGGAAGTAAAGAAGGACACTATCCATCTATCATAGTTATAAAAAGACAAGACATGATACAAGGTTTCACAAATATGATTAAGATAAGTGATATAAAGATCCTATAACACAAGAACTGATCACTTCTAATATAGAAGAAAAAGGATCTGATTACTTATTGAAATATCAAGACATGCTTATATATAGTTAAATAAGATTCAGTCCAATACGACACTGAAAACACATAAACAGATTCCAAAAATTAAAACTAATAATCAAGGGATCGATGTCCTTCATACAAAAAACTGAACTCTAATCAAGTAACAAGACTAGTACAAGACACATGATAAGCTTTTTTAAAAAAATCTTGAAGTACTAATGGAGTCAACAGGAGATCTTGTATAAGAAATCCCCAATATTGATGATACTAGATATCTTAGATGAGTTCACATTAGCTCTTCAATATTGGAGATAGCAACAAGTCATTCAGTGGACTATAGTCCTAGAAAGTGCTGTTTCTGAATATAAAAGGTAATCTGATAAATTACTTAATTAAATTTAAATGTATAAGACTTTTCAAATCCTTAGCTAAGTTAGAATTAAGAAAAGTAGTCCTACACTAGATAGTCATATAGTTACCTCATCCTGATTGAGTGAGACATAATAGATATCCCTTGTACTATTTGTTAATCTATAAATTTTTAGACAGTATGGATAATTATTCATCCCAGTTATCTCTAGGACTCATCTTAACTTTAATAAAGTTTCAGAACTGATGCAGGAATGAGCTAGCACTTCAAAAAAAAAAAGTATTTAAAATTTATTTATTATAAAATTTTATTTATTTCTAAAACTTTAAATACAACTTTAAGAATAATTTATTGTTTTTAAAAAAACTCTTTCCGCTGATCCTCTGCCCACATACAAAAAAGATGTTTGCAAGAAATTTTTTATTTCTTTGCTAATAAAGTCTTAACACTATCCCTAAATCAACTTAAAGTTTTACTTTAAGAGACACTTTTAAACACTTCTTCTTGTTTATATTCATTTTCAAACAAAAACTTGGCTTCCTGTGACCTAGAAAAGTTAAGAAACACCTTCTCTACCCATGGCAATAAAGTTCTGAAAGGACGAAGAACTAATAGTGTAGTACTTGAAGCCTTTCATATTGAAGCATGTCTATAGAGGTTTTCTGCAATGGGAGATGGCGAATATCAAGCCATATTTCAAAGTGTCTGCCCACTGTTTCTTTTCTCTTATAGTCACTCAAAATTTTTTTTGGTTTTCTGAGGAATTTTGCCTACCTCAGTTTGACCCTGAATTTTAGGTGACACAATCTATTGCAAAAGATGATTGGTGGACACGAAACACGTTAATAGCTGAATGTAAACAAGCTCCTATTGATCACCTCACATGTTTCGATGATAGCATTGGGGATTGAAAGAGAAATCAAGGATACGAACTCCTCCACTCCTCCAAATGAAGTTTAACTAAAGCAAAGAAATCATGAGGCTATTAGAATGGGCACTAAATTCCCTAGGTGATGAAAAGGTGGTTATTTATTCAAGTCGAGGCCTTCAACTTCTTATCATTCTGGTTAGGCAAAGTATGTGAAGGAGGTTATTTCCTTATCCCGGTCAGGCTGTAAGATCAAAAAATAGAAGAATGTAAAACACTGCCCTTCTCTAGGATTGAGAATGCATTTCCCCAGACGTTGTGTAATGATATCGTAATTGATGAGGGTCTCCATCCTTTGAGACCCTCCCACCATTACAAGGCAAAAAGATTGTTGGAGAATCTGGCTTTTTGGGTAATGGAAGATATACATTAGTAAAATTCCTTTAACTAGGCGTGGCTGCTGGAAGATATCAGGAGTTACACAACAAGACTGAAAAGCTACATAAGAATCTGGGATCTACCGTTAGTCGTTTTCTTCTGTGCGGGTGGATACAAAATCAAGACGAAAAGAAAAAAAGCATTAAGCAAGACACTGGATCTGAATAGGTGATAAGTACCTCAGATGGTTACAAGAAAATAATCAAGAGCACAAATGGATAAGGGCCTCAGATGGTCAAGAAGAAGAAGGATATTCCAGAAGGGTTAACTCCTAATAAGAAGAGGTTTTTAGTTGAGATCCTTTGGAGGACATGGAGCATTTTAATTTTCTTTTTTTCTTTTCATTTTTATGTAAGTGCATTTGCACATTTTTAAATATTCCCCTTTCCTTTTATTTTCCTTTCCCCTTTTGTAGTTTCTTGAATTCGGTTCCTTGGAGGATAATAAGCAGTGACAACCTGCTGGCAATGATGGGTAAGTTAGGAGGATCTTTACACAAAACTTAGTTCAGAGTGAAATATTGTCCCCAAGGTTGCACTTAGAGACCGAAGCTCTTTTGAGAATTGATGGCTGTTAATGAGTGTGTCAGTACGAGCTTTTAGTTTAGCCATGATGCAATTGCCCTATGTATCTCAATCGGTTTTCATATGATTAATAAACACACAGTACTGACCTGGCCAAGGGTTTAAAAAAAAAAAATAATAATTTATTATTTTATTAGTATTTAAGTAAAGACTTTTTCAATATTGTCTATAAATTATTATTGTAAATTACTATATAAGATTTTAATAGGATTTATATGAGTTAAAAAAATTGTTTGATTTTTTTTTTTTTTTGACATACATAACTTTGTTCATTTTATTGATTATATGCATTATATTTACTCTTGTATACAAAGCAATTTTATAAACTTTTTCTATGCTTAGTGAAACAATAAAATCAATTGTTACTATACCCATTGTGATATGTTGTTCTCAAAGGAGGTACTAATGTGCCTAGACTCTATTAGTGAATATGAAAAGAATGTTGAAAATGCTTGAGAACCTTTGGATAATATTTTTCAGAATGTCAGTGGCAATCTCTGTTGATTGTGTTTGTGTCAACCCCTGGAAGTGGGATTGGGATTGTTTTCCCTTTGCTTTTTTTTTTTTATTTTTTTTATTTTGTCAGTAATACCCTGTACCTTTTCCCATGCTTGGAGGTATTCACACTTGTCTCTTAAAATATTATATGTGGTGAAGTGGATATAGTTTATGTAGCTTCAGATAGTTTCTATGACCTTGTCTGGGTATATGAACCTGCTAATTATGCTAATTATCTTTCTGCTAATGGCACCTTTTATTAGGAGGTTTCATAAATTGAACTTTTGGATATACTCAATGATTTCATCTTTTGTGATGTGTAGGCTTCCTTTTTTTATTCTTGCTGTGATCTCCCAATATATTGTTGAGGTAATTATTTCTTCAATTTCGATTCCATGATATGGATATTGAAAGGGATGAATATTGTCTTCTGTCGTGAAGTATGCAAAGCATTGGGTTGAGATATATATTTCAGATTTTCTTCTGTATAGTTTGTCCATAGTTGCAAGTTCAAAATTCCATAGTTTGATTGCAAATCTTTGTTAAATATAATCAAAACTGTTTGTATGTATTCTAGTAAATTTAAATGGATGTAAGAGTTTTGTGGATAGTTTCCAGTTTATTGCATTTTGTTGGAATAAAAGAATAACACTGTTTCTTTGATAATTTTTCTACTTGTGTGTGAGTTCAGTTTGTTGTATCTGTTTTAGTGATTTGTGAATCGAGTTGGATATCTTGATCCTTTTGTTGTATATGAAGGTTGTTATTGTGTTTTTTAGAGTAGTCAATTTTGTAATGCCATCTATAGTTGTATTGATCAGAACTATTTTAGCTATCTTATCTGCTATATTGAGAACTGTGTTCGTTTCTTGATCTTTGTCTATCTTGTGCCAGTGAATTGTTTGGTGTGAAGCTTGAATGATCGAGTGTAAGTTATGGATGATTCTGTATTCAGAGATGCCCTTGGTTCTCTAAGTTGCTGCACAGGATATTTCTTTGATTAGTTTGATAGAGTCTGTATATATTTCAAGGATAGTTCTTTGTGGTATACATGCTATAGTAACTGTTGCTGCAAGTAATTTGACTCTAAAGGTTGATACTTGTTCATCGAGTTTTATATTGAATATTTCCAGGATGTCTCCATTATCATTTTTCATAATGATGTCAATCCCCATTAATATTAATTGCTTAGTATTGAAGGTTCCATCTATTGTTATGTGTATTTTTTTGTTTGTTTCTATCTTCTTGGCTATTTTGATGAGCCTTTGTTTAGTTGAGTTGGTTAGTTCCAGAAGTTCCATCAGTTTCCTTATAAGAAGTGATATACTATCTATTTATATTGAGTCAAGTGTATCATTGGGTTTGTGTATCCATCTGTTAATACTGTTGGGTGATATCTGTATTCTTAGTTGTGTACTTGGTTCAGTAACATGGGTTGATTTCAATATCAATATAACTGGTACCACTGTTGTTATATATTACTGTACCTTGAAGTAGCACATGTTAGGTCTGTTGTCTAGGTTTTCATTGAGGTCGCAGCCTTCATATTTTTCTACTGAGGATTCATTGCTTATAATATAGTGGTGTAGTTTGAGTATACTTTCTTTGGTGCTGATACATCTTTCTAGGGTAATAGCATTGTTTTTCCTTTTGGTGTAGTACCAGGATAGTTCAGGTTTTGTTGAATCTTTAGTAATTGCCTGCATAATTGATCTGATCTGTACTTCTGGATTAAGGATGTTATATAATTTGTAGTTATCTATATATTACTGGATAATTGATTTAAGATATTGGAATCACAGTGGTTCTTTTCTTTTATTCTTTTATTGTGTAATGCCCCACTTGGTACCATTTGAGACTTTGGTGCAATAGGTATTGAGTATTTGTTCGATCCAGATTATATTGTATGTCTTGAGGCCTTTTCTAATTTTGTTGTAGGTTGTTGTATTTATGATATTTTTGATGTATATCAATTCAATCGTATGAGCACTTCTTTTAGTATGTCGATATATGAAAATTTTTTGTACTGGAATTTCTCTAAGAACATTTTATAAGAAGTTTGTTTAGGAGGTATAGATTTTTGGGTATTGTTTGAAGATATCTTGACTTTGCTATGTTGCCCATTGCAATTATTGTATTTGTAGCCTTATTGTTTGACCTGCTATATTGTTGCTAGTATAAAGTTCTTGTATGTTGCTACAGTACTTTTTTGTTTAATGAATGTATATTTCTATAATATTGTATAAGATACTACTATATACCATTGATTTTGGAGCAGACGATACCAGTTGTACTCTTTTTCTAAAACTAGATTAGATTTTCCTATCTATCCAGTTGATTTTATATTCTAAGAGGACCAAGTCCATTATCAAATATTCAATGGATAAAAAGAGGACATGGTTTAGAATGTATGTGTATATCTTGTCTGTGATGTTTTTCCAGACTGTAATATTACTTATCATATATGTTTTTTTTTTTTTAGTTCTCTTCGGTACTTTTTCTCTTTTTGATACTCATGCCATATTTCGAAAACTCTGATGGCTTGTGTTTTGGATACTAAAGAGACTATTTGTTCTTGAAAAACTAGGTTCTTTTGCAGTGCATTGAGTATCATTAGTTCTGACTTGGATAGGTTAACAGTGATTCTATTGAGATAATAGAAGGAGAAATAGATCGCTGTAATATCCTCGAGTTGTTCATGATTCTGAGTGATAATTATAGTATTATCCATATATGTTGTTATCAAGATGTTGATTTTATTTGGATTGCCATTGTCAAGTATCAGTTTTGGCATTCTATTTGGTAATCTTTTATTTTGCTTATTGTGATAATAAGGGGGTTGTAGTAGATGTACCAAAGAAGGAAAGATATTGTGTCTTATTGATCAATGTCTTCCTTAACTTTGTATAAGTAAGTGAATCCCAAAAATGTGATGACTTTATTAGATCTGTCATTGAAGCAGTCTGTGATGATATTAATTAATTTGTCAGGTATTTTTATATATTGAAGTGTTACTATTAGCCTTTGTATATTGACTGAGTCGTAGGTCTTGCTTATGTCTTGGAATAGCATGTGACATGGTTTGTTTCTTTCTCTTGTATCCTCTAAAATTTGGTTTATGATCATAATTGATTCGCATGTGCTGTTTCCAAATAGGCTATCCAGTTGTTTTTGATAGGATAGGATCTGAGCTGAGCACTGTGATTAGTCTGTTGTTGATTATTTTTGTGAATATTTTCTTGATTGATTTGAGGAATATAATGGGTCATGTTATGTTAATGTTGTATTGCTATTCTTTTAATTTTGGGATTGTGTATATGATGCTTTCTTTCCATTTTTAAAAAGCTTTTCTCTAATAAGAATATGATTAAACATGTTAGTTATAAATTCCAATATTTCAATATTGATATGCTTAAAAGCTATGTATGGTATATTTGAAAATCCGGAGGCTAATTTGCTATTAGTGTTAGTAATAGCTTCCTTGACTTTGGTGATAGTGATGGTGGCTGTTGTTAATGTGTACCATTTGGAATTAATCTTGCTAATCAGTTAATATGCTTGTTGACATATTGTATCTTTGTGTTCAAAAATGTGTCTGTGTTGGGTCCAGGCTTAGAAGTGTTCCTTGACTTGATCTTTTATTTCTTTAAGGTCATTAATCAGCACATATTCTGTGTTCACTTCTTTAATCAGCTTATTTGTAATAATGCTTCTTTTAGGATTATCCAGAACTGATCTGATCATTCTTTTTTTGTCTATGTCGAACTATTGGTTTCTCCTGTTGCAAGCAGTAATAATATCACTCTTGTTTTTTTCTCTTATTTATGTTTCTTGACTATTTTTTCCAATTTGATGAACATGTCAATTTCATTGATAGTTTTTTTTGCTGTTTGGTTGTTGGGCCAGGAGTAGTTTGGGACTTTTTTATATATGGCTGCATGTAATTTCCTTATTTTGTTCAAGTTTGCCTTTTCTGATAATCTGTAGTGTAGGATGATCTGTTTGTGATATTGATTCAGTTGTATTAGAAAAATGAGTCTCGTGATTGGGAGAGGTTTTGATCTTTTCTTTGTTTCTTGTAAAATTTGGGAATATGTTTTGCTGCAGCACTTAGGATTGCTTGTGTAAGTCTGTTCCATTGGTTGTTTACATCTAAAAAATTGTGTTCAATATTCTCTTTAGCTCTTACTATTAATATGCTGATTTTGATTATGAATGTCTTCCATTGTTATTGTGAAGTTTGCTTCCAGAGATATCATATATTGTGGCTTAACTGATGAAGATACTTGTTCTTAATCTTGATTTGTTTTTTTTTTTTTTTTAATTCACAATTATATCACAATAGCGTGTCTTTATTGATAAATTGAAAATGAATTTACAATATTTTATAAACTTTCACAAAGTGACTAACTCATCTTTATACAATGTACTCTAAGTCAGATTTTGGGGACAATATTTCACTCCCCTAATAGATTGATAATAATCTCTATCTATTAGGATTATTGCCAACAGTTTGTCACTGTTGATTGTCTGAAAACCAATGAATTGCTAAGTTAAAAAGGGAAAGGGGACAATTCAAGATCCACCAAAAAAATCTAAAAATAAAAACAACCTCTTCTCAAAAAGGATCTGTCTGATTGAAATAGTTTTTTTGCTTCACTTGAACCTCAGAAGAAATCTTCTTTTTTATCATCTGTGATATCGAATGAGTTAATTCAACTGGTCTTTCATTTAAGTGAGCACTGGATTGGAATATCTCAAGGAAAGTATTTAGACCTCAGCTTTTTTTCATTAAAGCTTTGTCACTACTTGAGGAACTTAGGTAAGAGACAGGAGTTTGCAATTCACATTATCCATCACTTGATCTTTTGATGTCATAGAAGTTTTCATTGAGAGACTTGAGCTTTTTGGGGACAACCATTTTCAGAACCTTCTTTTTAATTATCAATGACATTATCAGAATATGTGAATGTGACCAATAGAAGCTTGTTTACATTTTAAAAACTAATATGTTTCGTGTCAGCCAATCACCTTTGGTGAGGATTTGTGCTATCAAAAATTCAGGATCAAACTTAGATAGGCAAAATTTCCCAGAAAACTATGAAAATGATAGCTCTAAAAGATTCACAAGTGACTGGAAGAGAAAAATAAGTCCTTTTATCATCAAAAACCTCTATATACCTCTCACTTCAAAGGTAAAATAGACCTTCAGGTACTTCACAATCAGTTCTTCTTCCTTTGATAACTTTCTTGCCATTGGTATCAAAGGTGTTACTTGACTTTTCTTGATTACTAAAAGTCAAGTTTTTGAGTGAAGAGGTTTGTAAACAAAAGGAAAAGAGTAGAGATAACTCTTTAAGTCATATTTCAAGTTGTTTTAATGAAAGTATTAAGACTTTATTAGCAAAGAAGTATAGAAACTTCTTGTGAATATCTTTTTTGTATATAGTTAGAGGATCAGCAGAAAGAGTTTTCTTTGATCTTGATTTGTCAGCTCTTTAAAAAAAATTATAATATATAATTACTTATATATATATATATTTTTTAATAAATTCAACAGGCCTACTTTATTAATTTTAAAGTTGTACATATTACTTGAATTAATAAACTATTTAATAACTCTTTTTTTTTATGTATTCTCTATATTATCCCATTAAAAGACTAATTGATTTTGAAAAATTCCTTATGGCTTATTACTTTTATTAAAAACTAAAGTACCTAGGCTCTGTTAACACTGATATGGAAGATGTGAAAAATGTCATATTTTCTTTTAAGTATAATACCTATTATATTTATTATATCAATTAATTAAGATTTGATTAATATAATATGTTTTTAAATATTTTTGTAGCTTTTTTTTTTCTTTCTTTTTATAGCGGTTGTGTTGATTTCTATATCTTTTTCCCATTGTGATATTTTTCTGCATCTATCGATTTATATATTGAATATTAGAAATCTTGTGTATTATAGAATATTTTTCAATATGTTGATAAGCTTATTACAACAAATGGTTTCTATTATTAGGTTACTAAGGGCCTTACTGATACCTCTATTAAATATGAAAGTTTTCAGATCTTTTGTATTAAGCTTGATCTTGATATATATAATTGAAAGGGATTTCTTATTTTTTCTATATTGTGGTTCTTTATATATATTTTTGTTAATTTCTTTATAGATATTTATTTTATATTATTGACAGATAAAGGTTTTTAATATAGGTAGGTGTATATGTAATTATTTATTTATTTTATTTTTTTTTTTAACCCGCAATCATATTACAATGGTATATCTTTATTAAAAAATTGAAATAAATTTACAATATTTTACAGACTTTTACAAAGTGACTAACTCATCTTTATACAAAAGTACTCTAAGTCAGATTTTGAAAACAATATTTCACTTCCCTAATAGATTAGTAATAATCTCTATCTACCAAGATCATTGTCAACAGTTTGTCACTGTAGATTGCCTGAAAACCAATAAATTGCTAAGTTAAAAAGGGAGAAGGGGAAAAAAAGATTAAGGAAAGGGAACAATTCAAGGTTCACCAAAAAAATCTAAAAATAAAAACAACCTCTTCTCAAAAGGGATCTACCTGATTGGTATAGTCTTCTTGTTTTATTTGAACCTCAGAAGAAATCTTCTTTTTCACTACCTGCGGCATTAGACGAGTCAATCCAACTGGTCTTTTATTTAAGTAAGCACCAGATTGAAATATCTCAAGAAAAGCATTTAAATCTTAGCTTTTTTCTATTAAAGCTTTGTCACCACTTGAGAAACTTAGGTAAGAGACAGGAGTTTGCAATCCATATTACCCATCACTTGGTTTTTTGGTATTATGGAAGTTTTTATTGAAGGACTTGAGTTTTTTTGGAGGCAAATGTTTTCAAAACCTTCTTTCCAATCACCAATGATGTCATTGGAATATATGAATATAATCAATAGGAGCTTGTTTATATTTCAAAAACTAACATGTTTCATGTCAGCCAATCACCTTTGGTGAGGATTTGTGCTATCAAAAATTCAGGGTCAAACTGAGATAGGCAAAATTCCTCAGAAAACCATGAAAGCAATAGCTTTAAGAGGCTTACAAGTGACTGGAAGAGAAAAATAAGCCCTTCTATTATCCAAAATCTCTATATATCTCTTGTTTCAAAGGATAAATAGGTCTTCAGATACTTCATAGTCAGTTTTTCTTCCTTTGAGAACTTTCTTGCCATTGGTATTAAAGGTATTGCTTGACTTTTCTTAGTCACTAGGAGTCAAGTTTTTGAGTGAAGAGATTTGTAAACAATAGGAAAAGGGTAGAAGTAACTCTTGAAGTCATACTTCAAGTTGTTTTAAGGAAAATATTAAGACTTTATTAGCAAGGAAGTATAAAAACTTTTTGCAAACATCTTTTTTGTGTATAGTCAGAGGATCAGTGAAAAGAGGTTTTTTAAGATTTTTAATTATTTGATAAACAAAAGAAATTTTATATTATATGTATTTAAGATAATAAAAAATATAATAATAATATTTAACAATTGAAAATAAAATAAATCTTTTAAGTGATATAAAGAAAATGGCTCAATTTAAGCATATTTTTTATTTAATGATTAATAAATAATAATATTATTCTTATTAAACAAAATTACAAAGAATCAAGAAGTTGAAAAATGTTATAACTTATATAAAATACTAGTAAAAAATCTATTTCAGAATGATATTTGAACCTACAAAATATATAATACAAAAAAAAAAAAATAAAAAAAAATCATAAATATCTAATAAAAAACTGGATAAAATAAAAATCCAACTATTTAAAATGACCTGTGAATCAATAGTACAGTGGTAGTACTTCCAGATTATTAAGTACTATTTTCAAGTTCAATATCACTGCAAGGTAGTATCACTTAAGCCTAGGTGATATTGAAAAGATCTTATTCGTCTCATGATGATGATCATTATCATCTGTAGTCAAGATCCTATCCAATTATGTATAATCAAAAGATTACAAGATACTTCAATCAGTTTTAATGCTAAAGTTATCTTATCACAAAACAGATTTCAACAAGCTTCTGCAGATAGACTGAAGATCTGTATACCGTAAAAATTAGGGGACTAGTGAAGCTTAAGCACATTAGTTAGAAAAGGGTCTTTACTAAGAATCGATATCTGTTTAAGACTTCATATAGTTATTCTATAGGTAGACTGTAATAAGTCATATAAAAAGAGTTACCAATGTGACAAAATGATATCTAAGACTTTACATGAATATTCCATATGCATACTATAATAAGTACTGTAAAAAAAATGTCTGATGGGATGAGATATGAAAGAGGTTTTATGTTATAGGCCTAGGGATTTGTGAGAGGATCGAGGGAATTGTAATATAGACATAGATAATTAAGTAGTTGGGCTTCTTTCAGTAACAAGCCATATTAATAGGCTGATAGCAGAAAATAGGTTTATATTGACTATACTATAAATAATATCACGTTCTTGTATATACTTCCAAAATATATATAGCCAGGTGTGAGTTGTATGTAGCTAGATTTCCTTGTACAGGTGTGTAATATCCATGTATTATTAAGCTTTGTTATCCTGTAAAAAAAAAAAAAAAAATTATTTAAAATTAAATTATAATAAAAACAAAAATATTAAAATATGGATTATAATAAAGGACAACAATTAACAGATTATTTAAATAAAATTATTTAAAAAAAAGTTTTTTTAATAAGATGTCAAGATTGTACAAAAACATAAAAAAAAATTTTTATTTATGGTATTATATCTAAATAATAGAAAAATAATTAGAAGAGCTTAAATACTTCATATTTTATATACATATATAACAATTGATAAAATAAATAATTTATAAAAAAACTTAAATTATTCTAGTAGAAAAAATATAAATTCAAGATAATATAGCAATTTAAATAATAATAGAAAGATAGAAAAAAATTATTGAAAAAAATATTAAAAAAGAAATATATAGAAATAGTTTATTAAAAAAAACTAAAATAAAATTAAAATGAAAAGTAGTATAAATTCAAAAAAAAAAAAAGTAGAAAAAAAAAACAAGTTTCAAATAGAAATAAATAATTGAATATTATTGTATCAATAAAAATAGAATTTATAGACTAATTATAATACTATTGGTAATTATAATTAATAGAGATATAGAAATCTTTATAAATAGTCAAATATATATAACCAATTAAAAATTTTTAAACAAAAAGATTTCAAAATAATATACAAACAATAATTAAAAGAAAAAAATTAATTATTATAGGCAATATTATTAAAACTTACAATAAAGAAAAATATTATATTTAAGTTTATCAAAATTAAAATATAATTCATATAACAAAGTGACAAATAGTTTGATTAAGTAAATATTTAACCTCTTAGCAATTGTATATAGAAATCTAATTTCAAATACAATTCTAACAAAGATAAAATAGTATAACTTAACTTTAGACAATTCTATTTAACAATTTATCAAAATAATAAATAATTAGATAGCAATATATATAGTATGTAAATTTAAAAAAATAAAATTAAACTTTAATATTTTATTATTATTATTTTGATATTTTTTTCAAGTTTTTTTTATTTAAAAATATAAACTTGATTATTTATATAGATTTTAATATTTTTATTAATGGAAATTATTAGTAATATTCTAATTAATACTATTAATTTAAAAATTTTTAAAGAAAAATTAACTTTAATACCTGTTTTAAATCAAAAAAATTTTTTTTATTTCTTTTGTTTAAATCAATATTATTATTATTTTAATTGTTTTTTTCCTATAATTTATTAGTAGACCATTAAAGTAAAATATTAATTTTTTCTTTGTTTCTTTGTTTAGTTACAGTAAATTATTTCTATAAAATGATTTTTATAAAGATCTTCCTTAATATTTTCTCTAATAATTTTTTCTTTCTAACTTTATATTCATATATAATTTACTAAATTATTTTAAATTTTTCTTTATTATATTTGATCTGATTATTACTTTATATTTAATTCTATTTTCTATTTACTAATTATAAAAATAATAAATTATGATAGAATCGAACTTAAAGTTTTAAATATTAATGCTTAATATGTTATGGCTATTAAGAGTAGTAATATAATTTGAAAAACCAATAAGATTGTGATAAATATCTTTTCTTTCTTTTCGAAGTAGTATTGCGAATTTTGCGTTTTCATGTTTTATTCGAGAAAAAATTTATTCTTCTTTTTGTAAATTAATATCGACAATTACACTAAAATCAAATCATATTTCTTAAATTCAAAGTATAATTGTAAAAATTCTTTATCATTCGATTAATAGTTTGGAATTTTAATTGTGTCAGACTAATATATTTTCGCTTATAGTATTGAATCTGAAAGCGTTGTGACACCTTGGCATCGGATTGTTATGATATATTGTGATATATTGTAACATCGCAAAAAGAGTGAATACCACCTTGTAACAAATAAATAAACAAATAAACATAGATGTCAGACAAGTAGAGGATTCGCAATTTTCTTAAATGCAATCATAGTATGATCCCAAGCGAGACTCCAAGGAAAGATGTGATGACCTGCCGTATTTTTTTCCGATTCACCGATGTCTCGCTAATTTTTTTGATGGACGATAATAATTTGAGATTCTTGGTTTGTTGCTAATGTCATCCTCACTTTTGAATTTTAGCAATTAGAACGCAGAATATTGGAATCATGTCATGTTGCGTAACCGGTATATTGAATTTAAAGGTTATCATTGTCATCCTTTTGTTTAGTAATAATACTCTTTGCTAAAATTTTGTCCATTCAAAGCTGACCAATGAGACAAGACCTTCCACACACTTGTTTGATGCATATAAACAAATGAGACGGGGTAAAGCGGAAACTCCGCAAATCCATTGCAAGTTTATTTCAACCGCGATTGAACTTGTAAAATATTATCGACCGTGGCCTTCTGGAAGAAGTCAATATGACACGAATGAACGCGAAGTGGCCTCGTTCAAATACTTGCAAAAAAAAAAAAAAAAAATCGCGACGATTATAATGATTAAAGTTGGTATATGATCCTGCGTGCAGTGGGCGGTAGTTTCCGATTATAGTTACATGTAAGGGATTTTGGGATGCGTCCGACATTCAGTATGTAATACACTAGCATAAATGGTTTGTTAGAAAGAAGTTGATGCTAGATTTCAATTGGGCGTTATGCTCATTGCTGGATTGCGAATAATTTATCCCGCACACCAATTAAATATTACCTTGCGACATAGAAATTTTCATTCCATCAAATACTAAGAACTCAACAATTCTTTAACACATACGACATACTTCTGGCAATGTAACGTATAATCAATATTTAGATTAGCTGACAAATTCGAAATCTGTCAAATTTTTTTGATCGCAAAAGGGGGACCTCCTATGTCGAAACATTAAAATATTTACGGATCTCTCCAATTTTGGAAAATTGAATCAATCGAGAAAAGAGTCGCTGTTATTGTGGTAATAAGATTGCTGTTAATTGTTTCCTCTTTGGATTTTTTTTTTTTTAGAAAATTTCTGTTTAGCTATGCTATTACGAATTACAAATACCAACGCACCATTAGTGAAAGAAACAAGGTGCAAAATAGAACTAAAACATGACTTAACATTATTGGTTGGTTGAAGTCGAGTCACGAGAAATAAACAATAAATTTTCGTCAAAACGCATCATGGTGCTTAAATATAACATGAACCAATTATAAAAATACCCCCCGTTATTTACAGTATAATAGACAATGAGTCGCCTATAACTCATAGGCTATAAGTGCTGTACAAAAGGCGTGTGAAATTTCTTCTAATAGAACGTTATAAACAAAAGAATGTTGCCTTAATTTGGGGGCCACAGTTATATGTTGAATTTTAATTGATGCCCCTGTCAGCCACGTTTTCATTACTTCATTACTTAATGAATAAATGTGAGACAAAAAAAAAAAAAAAAAAAAAAAAAACCTTCACACCATGTTACGTAATCTTGAGACATGTTAATCATGTGATCTTATTTTAATGATGTCATTATGATAATTATGATACGTGAAGAGCTGTGCGAGTTTATAAAAAAACATTGGCACGTAGGTTTTGACCTCTGTAAATAGAAACAAGAGATTCGAATTCGTCAAGTAGCGTGGGGTTAATCATCTATGCGGGCATTTCCGACATTTCTGTGCTCAGCATTTGTTATTTGGTGCGGAATAAGGTGGGTGTACACAAAAGAATTGACCGAGTTTCTCTTTTAGCAGAACGGAGGATGGGTTCATTCTTGGCCAAAAAAGTCGACATTATGGGCCATATTATTATCATTGTTATTATCTGGCAATGTTCTGTCATTGGGAAAAAGAACGAAATGAATGAAAACGACGATTAATATCCTCGACGAACTTGAATGAATTCTCAAGATCACGTGAATTGGGTGTCCAGAACGGGGAATAAATGGACATGCCATCTACTGTGAGCTGCGTCGGTGTTACAGTACCTGTTCCGTTTCTTCTAGACAACAAAGGCTCCCAATTCTTTCTTAATACTTACCTCTTTCTGAAATCTAAAATTAGCTTTCTTACAAAGGCCAAATCAGTGCATTTCATAGACGCGCAAAAAATATTTTGACAAATTGGGATTCTAAACTCAACACTCAACACTCTGCACGTAATAATACCGTTACTCGGCAATACATTACACATCTCATCTTCAAGTCCACACGAACTTTAACTTGGCAACTTGGCAAACGTAACACCGTTTTAATTTAGAAAATCACTAGTTGCCTAACGGGAATTCTTTAAAGTTTTATAAATGAGACGGAGTCATTGAATTCGGAAATTGTGTCTGGAAAATCGTTTTTGCGCATACGTTTGATTGAGAGAAGAAACTGCCATAAAAAATCTCATTCGTATAATAAACATACTTTTTTTAATTTTCTTGTAACAAGAAAAATTCGGGATTCCGTAAATGCCACTAATTTGTCCGACGCACTCTCACTTCGGACTCGACAGACGCTCCACGAAACATGCATGTACACCGCTCAATCGTCTGATCGACAGAAACCATTTGATGCCCTTTCGTAGATAACAATTGAATATTGAGTTTCTGCATTCTTAATAAATGTCACTTTCCTCCATAGTCTTATCTCAATCTATCTCTTAGACGAATCTTTTGCGTCCAGCAAAGGTTTGGTAGACGATCAGCCGATTGTATCGAGAGCGAACGAACGCAAAGGGGAGGAGCATGCGTCTGAGGGGAATTAAAGTATCGACTTCAATTAATTAATGAATGCATCCGATCAATATTTATAAAGGGAATACTTTTGGATTTTTTTTTTTTTTTTTTTTTTTTTTTTTTTAAATATTTGTAATATTATATAATGAAAAAGACTCGGGGGTCTCATTATATCCCTGTTGGTGTAATTAATGCTTTTATGTTATTAAAGAAAAAAATTCCTTTCCTTTTTTTTTTTTTTTTTTGGGTGCAAATCCTTTAGCATTTATACTATCAATTTTATTTATATTATCCGACTTCACATTGTGTATATGCTTTGTAAATTTTTTAGAATACTGTTTTTTTATCTGTTACACTTTAATTAAACGTAATAAATATCACAAATGCAACTAATGCCAGCACATACATGTATAAAAGGTGAATTGTCTCTCTTTGAAATGATACACATTGGACTTATTGTAGCTTATGAATGATATCATAACAATCGGCGCTATTTTCCGCCGATAGAAAATTACCTTGACAAGTTTTATTTAAATGGTTCATGTCTGAACACAATTTTTTTGGAACTCTGTTTTTTTTTTTTTTTTTACCTCTCTCTCATTACGTTTCTAACAGCAACCAAAAATTTTCCTCTACACAAAAAATTACGAGCGCACCAAATTCTGAGCAAAAATTTCAAAGCGAGAAGTTGAAACCTATTCTTTCTATTTACACTACATTTGTAACAACAAATACTAGATTTATATTCGCTCTCTTTGGTAACTTAATTATCGTGAACTCCGAATTAGGATTCAAAAAAAACGGATGATAAATATTTCTTTCCAGAATTCTTTTATTATATAAACATTGAGGCCCCATCTTGACATCGTTCAATTCAGTTCTTTGTTTCCCCAACGTCTATTTATTTCCTCTTCCATCCATCCACCCTAGCAAACAATTTTTTTTTTTTTTTGGAGAAATTTTCATTGAAAAAAATGTCATCTCCGTACATATCAGTTCCCATCGGTCTTGGCACCGAACCTATTTCACCTCCCCTTTCTCCCCCCAACGAATGCTCAATCGGAAGCTCTTCTTACCACTATGGCGTGAACGAGTCAGGTTTACCTCACGAGGGGTCAAAGGTTTCGGCGCAAGATTATTCGATGGCATCAAAAGTAGAGATGGGAGGACGTAACTCGAATTCGAATTCAACTCCGATAAACCGTTCAAATAGGAATCGAATCAAATTCTGCGATATCCCAGCTGAACTCCTGGAACTCATCAAGGCCTCAGAGATTCAGAAGAATGGAAAGCTCTCCTTCTCCCATTTGACTGCGATCATTGCGGCAGGAAATTCGCCTGTGAGCTCCGATACTACGGGTAATACAAAGGATATAAACAGCATTCCACCTACTACATCAATTTCGGTGGATGTACTCACCGCATCCCCCAACAATGATCGTGTGACATTGGCTCCCGTTCGAGCACAATCCGAAACAAATGCTGATAGCAAAGGTTCTATAAAGAATTCTGCGGAGAAGCGCCGCAGAATCAGGAAAAATCCTTATCCCAAGAAATCACCGTCGAGATCTTCGCCAGGAATAACATTTCATGTGGACATCTTCACGCCGCTCAAAGAGAACCCCAAGGCACTATTGTTCGGCGATGACACGCCATTGCCGCAAGATTATTCGTCACCTTCATTTTTCTCCGACGACATGTTTTCATCCTCCGAATCAACATCGGAAGGAAATTCGAATTCCCGCCTTCGAACCTCCACCAGAAGACAACGAATTAAGGGTAAGCCTAAGACCAAGAGAGCAAAAGGTCATGTGTCCGAGCGTAAACGCAAGGGTAACAGTCTCGCAAGGGTGATGGAGGATCGAGGCCTCCTGGAAGCGACGTTGACACCCACCGCCACGATCGGGGAGAACAAGCCAATTCGCATTCCACCTCCACCTCAGATGCAATTTGATAAATTGATGGAAAACATTGAAAATTTAAATCTGAGCACGGACATGCTAGATAGGACCACTCCGAAGATTAATTGGAAAGGTCAACCTCTGTCCATCTCACACTTGCCGCATTACAATGCCTTGCACTCCAAGGAAGCTCATGTCGCGTCAACGTTGCGCCTCACCCCCATACAATACCTGACATCCAAAAATACATTGGTTTCATCGGCTCGGAGGTATATTCAGAAATCGCTACCGTTTCGAAAGAGCGATGCGCAAAAGCTACTCCGGATTGATGTAAACAAAGCTAGTAAACTCTGGGAATTTTTTATGCAAGTTCAATGGATCTAAGTATTAAATAAGCATGACAAGTTAGCATCATCCTTAATTCTTTAATGTGTAAATCACGCATTGACAATTAATCTCGAAAAAAAAAAAAAAAAGAAGGAAAAAAAAAAGAAAACAAAAAAAAAAACCCGTGCGGTAGATTTGTAAATAAACATGCTAATTAGAATCCTTTTTCTCATCGTTGATATCTATGTGAAATTCCTGTATACCTTGAACTCTTGATACAAAAAAAAGAAATAAAAGGATATACATATAACATGCAGTCAATTTCCATGCGTTTGTCCATTTAATAACGCACGCACGTGAATTTCGACCACAATTCTTTCGCTCACGGCGAGAGCCGGCGAATTCACCCAGCGACCCACCACCCACCACGTGCGTGCCCACGCTTGCACTCCAGGCTCCCTCGGTGACATTCCTCTCGAGCGGATGCACGTAAACTTAAGGTGGATGGCATCGATGATACGTAATGTTGTCAAAAATGTTTAGTTTATTATATGGCACGTATCATTCAAAAAATAATAATCTTATTAAATAATAAACAAACAATACCACATTTCACCGAGCTAGCGTGCACATAAAGCGTCACACAAATAAACGTCACATATAATTATATAACCTTGATCAGCCGTTTACCAATTATGGAAAATCAAAGCGTGAAGGTAATCCAATAAAGGGGCAGAGTTACATGGCTAAACCTTTCCACCAACAAAAGATTATCACATTTTGGGGGCACAAGATTCCTTGCGAAAAAAGTCGGTAGAATGAATTTTTTGCAACCATCCTCCGTATTGCGTGTAACGTGAGACTCTCTTAGTAATGAGGTAAAAAATTCCTTATAAAATTGGAGCAAACCGAAACCGTGTGCGCGCGCGCACTCACTATGGCCCTTAAATGTATAAGCGGGGGGTTCACCTTTGAAACATCGTCGCCCATCGGTAAATTTAAAGTCCATCAATGGTTGGTGTGCAAGGGAAGATGCACCTTGGAATTGAACCGAATCGAACCGGTTTCTGAGATCGGTTCTTGACCATTGTGGACAAGTTGAATTATTTAGTTTCCTCTTCCTTAGCCAAACTTGGTTGGAGGATTGCTGTAAACAAGTTTTAATGAGAAAAAAGGTAATATCAAAGAAGAAGATTATTCATTCATTCCCAGCATTCCTATAAATGGCACACAGCATTGACCTTTTTTATCAGCGCTCGCACTTTACACTTCGTCTCGAGCTAATTAATAAACATTGGGTCTGGTGCACGCCATTACTAATTCGGTGAATCAACATTGGTTACCCGAAATCTTTTTATTTGATCTGATAAGCCACATATGGTATGCGGAATTTAAAAATGTAAGGTTACATTCCATAGCGCGGTTTTTCAGAAAGGCGATCCATGTATTTTTTTGGAAAATTCAATAATCTCCGATTTTTTTGTTATTCCCTCCTACGCCCCATTTTGTGCGTGTCATTTGAATTCATTGTTGGCGCAGCATCAAAAAAAAAAAAATAAAAATAAAAAATCGGCGGCGGTAAGGCGCAATGTCCGTAACATAATGTTTGGCTTTTGTGATGAAGAGGGCAGTTCGACGTCGCGATTCCTTTTCCTGCCGAATACCTTCTTTTGTTAAAAAATTTCTGTAGAATGATGACCCTTGTCGATTCTTTCGGATGACATAAATCGAACACCGCAGCCAAATGTAAACAAACAATCATCACTGGGATTGGGAAAATTCCATTTTTGTGATTGGGTCATCATGGTCCTCCAATGGTGCATCACTTTCTACACCACAGAGTTCATTGAATGCCGAAATCATCAGAGGGCTGAATAATCTAAAATCAAGCGATAAATAAAGTTCCTCTTGAGCTACATTAAATGCACCTCCGATTACCTTTCACCATTTCCCAATTCATCCTTCCTGGTAGCACGAGCGTACACTAATTCGGCGTAAGCCTTTGAGAAAGCACGCATGCGCATATGGTATGGCACGAAACTAGTTTAATTTCAGGGAAAAACGGAATGAATGGCGGACGTCACTTTATCAATCGTCTTCATGAGGCAAAGCAAACAATATAGAGGTGGAGAAGGAGGTGGTGGAGGTGGTGGTGGGTTTGGGTTATTTCGAGATTTGTAAACATTCGGTATATTCGATTGCGTAATACGAATGGTGGGATGATCGTTTCAGCGTTTGTCATCTCGAGGTGAACAAATCAAATTCAAACATCGAATATTTATTTTATTTATTTGTTATTTATTTTTCTCCAAATAAACCCAAATCACTTATCTTCAAGAAATAAGGGTACACCTGATGGTCTCGGAACGAAAATTGACGGAATTTAGAATACATTTCTTTTTTTCTATAACATTTTATTGCTCTCCGTGTGACGCAAATATCCATCGTCATAGTGATGGATTTGATGATCGAGCAAACATTTGCTACTTCCGGTATTACGTGCAACGCGTCGTTCGTGGGCAAAATGCGTGGGCGATTGTATGCAAGGAACCGACGTAATGCACTGCGAATATTTGTGGACATACAATCGATTTGTTGTCTGACGCATTCCTCCTCCTCCTCCTCCTCCTCGTTCACCCCGAAAATATTTTGATAGTCTTGTCAGGCATTGAGATGGTAATAATAGAGTTTTGCGAGTCACAATGGCGAGGACGATTTGGGACTTGCACGGTGAAGAAATAAATGTTCTTAAAGTTTCAGGAATAAATTCTAGTCGCCCAATCACGTCGATCATCCTAACGCAGAAAGGCAAGTTGGAATTAGTTCTAGGTTGTCAATATGCACAACCTATTTCCTTTTGTATTCAGTAAAAGACATTGAAATCCACGATTTGAGGGATTGATCTCAAACGAGAAGGATCGACATCGTTGCTCGAATGAGTCATGAAAAAGATTTGGTAATCCCGATAAAGAATTATCTTATTCGCAAGGCGTCCCTTCCATTTCGGGTAGGATCGTAATTTTACCCGGAGATGATCGACAAGGGTATATTGAGGCACCACGCGAACATTGATTTATTCACCAATCAATGCGTGATGCAAATTTCGGAAGAAACCCTAGGGAAACATACAGTACGTACAGTGCATATTATTTTAATTCAAGGTAATGGTACCTTGTGTTTGTTTCGGAGACACATCGCTCATAGAGTAAAACTGTTTCCTCCACTCTCGCATCCAGTCGACACCTTATTTTCCTTGTGTCGAAATTCTTCACAATGAAAAATCTCGAGCACATCGTCACACAAACTCGACGCATGTGCATTCAGGATGCGAGTGAGCGTAAGCGGCTTTGGAGAATTGCGTTTGGGGGGGAAGTTCCGAAAGGGTCGAAGGTATGCAACGAATTTTGGAACTCTTCAAAGACAGGTTCGCAATAATGAATGCGGTAATTAATGGTATGGTAATAGCGATAAAATAAAACACATACAGTACATACAGTAAATACGGTAAATTAAAATGAAATATTAATAATGAATTGTTTCTCGAAGTTTGCACCCAAAAAGACAAATGTGATTTTGGAATCGGCGATCACATCGCTAATAACGAACCATGTTTATTGTGTGATGGTGATGGAGCAATTTCCAAATGTCATGGAAAAGCGTAGAATAATCATGATAAGCACAATCTCGTTATTGATGATGAGAACCACTACCATATACAGTATGTCATCATGTCATTCCTGCATCACGATGCAACCTTTGGATTCCAAATGGGCGCTGATTCTGGTCTCCATTCGTGGATCTATTCATCGAGTCTTTTATGGATTAGCGAGGGACCTCTAATTCTCTTCCTCAAACCTTAACAGAGCATCAGAATGAATCCGTAAACTGGTTCATTCGAGTCACTCCACTAATCACCAAATCAAATTCTCTTTATGCAAAAAAAAAGGAAAGAAACGAATGAAAGAATGAAATTGAAATGAAATTATTAATAAATTACAAATTTTTTATGTAGTGCAAAAAAAAAAATGTCCAACCAAATTTCCAGGTACAGCTCGACGTTTTAACCCTTGAACTTTTGGAAATTCTGATTGGCCTGTGGACAGTTACGTAACCGCTTTAAAAATGAATTGGTTTTGTCCAAGATCTTCTGGATGACGTACACGGTTAGAGCGATCGTTTTAGGAAAAAACAAATAACGTTCGTCTTCAAACAATGTTTTAAAAAGAATTTCCAATGAGAGTTGCATCCTTCCTTCCTTCAACTTCACGCATTCGTGTGCCTCGCATCCTCCCCCGTGTAAATTAATGGTGCATACGTTCCAACCCCTTTATTTCACCTGGAAGCTTCCGGTTTGGTTCAGAAGGTGAAATGGAAAAATAAAATTAACGTATTCTCATTGATGGTAATAGGGTGATCGTGCTTACTATGAAGATGAGTAAGTGATGTTCGCAGAATGAAGTTGAGTGTGTCATAGTTGAGGGATTTTATTTGTTTATTCCTTCAATGACTTGCGTGATCACGGACAATCCTTGGAATTTCGGGAAAGTGGAAAAACCCAGCACAATTGGATCTTCCCGATTCAAACTTCATTGATCCATAAAAATACGATGGTTTTTTTTTTTTTTTTTTTTTTTTTTTTTTTTACGCGTCCACAAGAGAAGTCAGAAGGTTGCAACAGGATCAGAGAGACGACCGACCAATTTAGATTAATTGGCACGACCTGAGGTCAAACTATTCGTCAATGATGCGACGTAGAAAGAATATTGCGAGTTCGTTTCACCCGACCGATCCACATGGTACCTGATCAATGCGTAAGATCGACACCGGCTGTCATTATAGTTAGGATCGATCACTCGACTTTGTCATTCCTCCTTTCAATGGCATTCGCTAATGAATGAGTGTAGCGGAGTAAATCCTTATTCATCAACTCTCGTAAAATAGGCAATTAACCTGGTTAGCTTGATAACAGGGACACGAATCCGGTGGCCCCTCGCGTTTCGTTTCGCATCCGAATTGTCGAAATCGACACCGTGAACTCTCGCAATTCCAGCACCGTGATACGAGGGAAATTAGAGACGGTCGTCTTGGTCTCTGATTCGTTATGGGTCAATCAGATATATCTCGTAATCAGAACTTTTTTTTTTTTTTTTTTTCTTCAAAGAATCAGACCTTCCATTTTTCACGTGAGTTCACGTGACAATGATTCGGAAAGGCCGATCTCTATGAAAAAAATGTTTTGCCGGCAATGCGTTTACGGAAATCATTGAACGTGAGGGGGAGGACCAGGGATTCCCTCAGTAAAAGAGACAAAGAAAGAAAGAGCGAACCAAAAAGATGATGTTCAACTCCGTTACAGCATCTCGGGTGGTCCGCGACACGTTACGCCAAGATTCACCGCTAAATTGGAGATCTTCATCCCGCATTACGGCATTACGATAAACCCGAAGCTTCACTTATCATGTGACACTTCACAAAGGAATCGAATCAGTCGGAGATAAAGACGAACTTTCGTATCCCGAGGGGAGAAACTGACCATGAACGAATCCGGTTGTGAACTTTTTTTTTTATTGTTGTTGTTGTTGTTGTTTTTGTCGTAGTCGATTTGAATCGCTGACCTCGTAAAAATAAAAATAAAAATAAATGAAATTAAAAATAAAATAAAATAAAGAAAAGATCACGATGGATTTATGGGAAATGATACATGGTCACAATGACACTGCCTTAAGGATAAATGAATGAATAAATAAATAAATTCTTTTGACTTTATGGTTGCGCCACCTGGCATGTCCCCAAAACGTAGACCGGGACGCCGACGAATTTGTTATTCAATGCAGGATGACATAATCAGTTGTACCTTCTTTTTCTTTTTCCTGATTCCCTACTTCTCTGATAAAAAGAATTTTATTCCGGAATTAATATTGCTTGATACAGACATTTCTTTATCGTGGAATACAGGCCAGCCTCGTAAACAAAGACACCGACCTAGAACATAAATGGACTTTTTTTTTTTTCTCCCTCACCCCCACCCCCCCCCCTCTTTCTCGTCACCGCATGCGAAAGAACGACACTCGGAAAGGAGCAAAAACAATTGGTCCAAGAATGGTAGAACCTCAAGGATTTTGCTTTATCTCAGTGGTGCGTCGAAACAATAACAAACGCTTGAATGGATGTACCGTGCCTTCGATAGTGTGCGACCAATTGTCTTCGACGTTATATCCAATTCTCACAAGAAAATTAGTTTCCTTATAGAGTTTAAATAAGATATCTATGCTTGCCTTCACCTGTTGCTTTTTTTCTTTTTGCTTTTGGGAAAGGGGAAGGGCGTTTCATAGGGATTCGATGGTATCACGAAGGACAACGTGAGCCAGTGAAATATAAAGTTCGGAAAACTTCAGGGCATCAATTTATGAATCCTATGGCACACACGGATATCGCGTGCATCGTTAGTATG
>CAJVPT010000461.1:0-29863 GCA_910592055.1 Acaulospora colombiana
CTGCCTTCCCTAAGTGTTCTTTATAGGAGGTGTTCTCTTCTTTGTGAGTATTCATGAGACATCTGGGTTATGCGAGGCACTACAGTTTAGCGACAGACTCACCAGTTGAGTCCACGACAACAGAATGGGAAAAGAGGACCACTAACATAGCAGTCAATGTATACATAAATGACACAATATGGACAACAAACAATAGAACAGATTTACAACAAATCATACACACAGTAGAAGAATTTTACTACATCAATTATATCAAAATTAATCCTAACAAGTCACAGCTGATCATCATCAATAGTACAAAGGAAGACCTGGAACAAGGAGTACTGATAAACAATCAAAAAATACAAGGATATCCTCCCAATATACCAGTCAGAATCCTGGGAATATAGTACGACAGCTCAGGATGTAAAGATTATCAAAAACTTCTAATAAAACAGAAGATAACCTGCACATATACACTAATCAGAATGAAAAGAATCACTAACAAACAGGCACAATATATAATCAATCATATCTTGATGCCCAATATAGAATACCTATACAATGATATAGTTTTAATCAAACAAACTTGTAATCAGTTAATGAGCAAGCTGACTATAACATTTAAACACAAAATAGGACTTGCCAACACAGTACCCAACAGTATGCTATATAACAAATATGAATACAACATAATGCATATATGGAACAGACAAGTACAACTACATGTCAATAATTGGTGCACCAGAGTGAATTAAAACAATATCACAGGAGACATAACATATTATCATTTACAATTAATACAAAACTTGTTTTGGTTAACCAATAAAATAAACAACCATATACGAGCTCCTTTTTTTGAACTAGGAAGAAATCTCGCATACGACATAATTTGGATGTTCAAAATGCATAGTTTCACCTTCCACAAAGTTTAAGCAGACAATTTTTAAGACCATAAAATGATAGATACCACTATTGAAGAAATAACAGATCCAGAATTCTATAGAAGAATCTGACCTAACTTAAAAAAATACAACATTCTGTTCATAGGACAACTTCTCAATAGTAAAAGAGAAAAACTGCTACACTGGTGCCAAATTATCAGAATTCACTGAAAATCAATATCAGGCCCCACCCTATCATAGTTCTTTACACTAAAACATAAATTGCAGACATGGACAACTGACAAACAACAAGGGCAAATCAATTGTTTTCAACAATGCATATCAACAACAGACACACCAACAGCAAAACCACATTGGATAGCAATGGAAAGGAATACAGAACTAATTATCGGCAGAAAAAAAAAGAAAATAGACAATAACTCAACAGTCTACAGACACTATATACAGGCACCTGACGAATTCCCCTAAATAAATGCACAGGATGCAATATAAATCAACAGACTCAATTTAAATCAACATGTACTTTTACAGCCAGCAGGTAGAATACAGTAACAATTTTAGTACAACGGAACAGAATTTCAACACGACCAAACATTTTGAAGGCAGACAACATATTTAGAAGCAGAGCTTCATCAAACTCAATTCTGACAATGCTCACAGAACAAGAACACATATCAACAAATCACATGGTAGAAGTACAAATACCTATTGAGAACAAGGTATCTGAACAGATTTGAAAGACACTGGTTACAACACCTCTCATTCTCGAAGAACTAATCACAATTATAAAACAAATACAGAATGAAATCAACTTTGAGATATATACAGATAGATCTATATCAAACCATCACAATCAATATTACATGGGCTTTGGATTGATAATAATAAACAGAAACAATCAAGAATTCTAATTTCAAGGACAGATAGAAAACTTTCCCTTATCGACTAGAGCAGAATTGATGGCTATACTTATAGCAATCTATACACTCCCCTCATATAGCAGAGTCAACATACACACAGACAGCCATGCAGCAATCAACAGTATTCAAAAAGTAATGAGGAAAAATGACATACACAACCTGCGAAAACAGAAAAACCTGGAGATTCTCCAATCACTCAAAGATGTAATTACTGGCAATCACCTGAAGATTGATCTCATTAAAGTCAAGGCCCATACAGGTAATAAATACAATGAACAAGCAGACAAACTAGCCAAAATATATACACATAAAGGTATGACACCAAGTCACAAAACAATCAGTACCTATTCTATAAAAAACCTACAATTCACACTACTACCTCAATGGAACAACAAACCACTCAAAGTTCCTATCAAAACTATGGCCAAAGAACTGATCAAGGCAATACATCTAGTCAAATAGAGACTACTGAATAGAACAAGAATTGAATTCAGTGATCGGATCATCAAACACATACATTGGGACACAACATTGACAAATCTTCAACCAACTAGAATGAATAAACAATGTACCAATGTAACAGATCAACAATAAAGGAGATTCAATCTATGTCTATGGAATGAAGAACTCTCAACAAAAATAAAACTGTATTAGAGACTACCAGACTTGTACGAAGATGACAGATGTATATTTTGCAGATCCAAAGAGACAAATACATATCCCTTTATATGTCAAGATCAATGACAGAAAACAGAAAAGCATATAAGAAATACAATTATTAATAAAGTCAAACAATACAGTAACCTAAAAAATACAGAAGCACAAATCAATAACTACCTAAGAAACAACTCCCTGAAGTATACCGAATATCTCAAATGTATCATTAAAAGAGGCATACTCAAAGAAACATACAACCTAGTAGCCAGATGTGTACTGAACAAACAACAAATACATAAATGTATAAAGGAAATTAGACAAGAGGTCAGTGAATATCTCCATAACATCTGGATCCAAAGATGTGACAAATTTCAAAAATGGAAAAAACTGTGAGGTATCACATGAAAAATTGAAAAAACAGCTAGATATAGCACACCACAGAAAAGTATATAGCTCAATATAGCTGAAAAACACATAAAAGGTCAATACATAGACCTGGTAAACAAATACATAGAAAAATACATAAAAAACATTACACACCCCTCCCACATATTTACTATTTTATACAGCACTAGCCCAGCCTTGGCTAGTTAGCTCCCACTAGGGTGGAAACAAGCCACGAGGTGGGTTTCTCTATCGAACTGATTTGGTCACCATAGGCAGTTATAGCATAAATAATATGTATATTTCTACTTAATCCAGACCTATGGGTTAATAGTGCAGTGGTTAGCACTCCATTGATCATATCATAAGATTCTGGTTCAAGTCCTCCAAATAGAAAAATTATAAAAAATTCTGTCAATCCTTGTTGAAGACAGGAATCCACCAGCATAACCTGTTAACCTGGTGTCACTCATAGCTGATCATCACCCTGATCAGACAGGTCTATGAGTAGGTAATATATGCTCCTGCATCATAAACCTGATGTGGTTGAGCTCACATCCGGAATTGACCTGATTCATGTCCATTGAGTTTGTGGATCCTTAACCGATCAAAAAAATAGATTCTGAGCTTAAAAGAATTGGAGAAAATTCTGGGAAAAAGTAAACTCTCTATGGATAGGATATATAAAAACATAAAGGGTATGTTCCAGGTCCAGAAAATCTATTGGGATACCTTGGTAGGAGAAATAATTCGTGCATCACACTAAAGTACCTAAAATCTCTGGTATAGGTTAAAGTATATACAATAGTTTGATAACTAGATTACTCTATAAAACATGTTCTAGGAAAAATAAAGATAGTATCGTATGTTCTATCCATATACAAAAATATGGAATTATCCTGTATATAATATGTAGAATAGTCTACTTGCTTACTGTAAATAAATAGGTACATAGTTACATTAATATGTAATCAAAAATGTATACAAGACAAAATTAACATTATACTGAAAGAAGCAAAAGTTAATAAACAGGACATAGATACAATATATTCTTTCAAAACAAATTTTTATGGGATGGGTAGAGCCTTGACAAATTAGTCAAGTATACCAGTACTTGACAATAAGCCATACGGTAGGACTTTCCTTAGTGAGTTTAATTAGGTAGCTAAAGAGTTAAATTTGTATAAAATAAATTTGTACATACTTACAACAATATCTAATAAACAATGTATAAGCCACCCAGTAAAAAAAAAAAAAAAAACATTTCTACTTAATCCAAATAAAGTAAGGCTAAGCTAGCATTTTAAAAAAAAAAATTCAATTTCTTTACTGTTGATTCCCTTGAACCATCATATTTATCTGTTGATTGCATATCTTGGATAACACACTTTTCTTTTAGTCTATCCAAAACTTACAATTATTTCAAAAACCTTTTTATTTCAATGAACCCTTATATCTTGAATCACTTTTTAACTCTTCTATTTTTACTTCTTTTTCTTCTTCTATTCTATCTATTATATCTACCTTTTTTAATAATATATATACCTATACAACGATGACAACACCCAAGGACATTTATGATTATTTTGAACAATATCCTTTGCCCTCACACTTCAATATACTGCAAGTGGAACCCTTCTCTGGTGAGGAAACCCAGAATCCTATCACTTGATTGACTTCTTTTGAAAAGGCTATAATGGTTAATCAATGGGAAGACAAAAAACTGATTCGTATGCTCAATGCCCACTTTCAGAATAAAGCTGAGGAATGGTAGATAACATACTTTGAGGATAATAACACTGATACTAATGCCATGAAATGGAAGGCTATCTTTAAGGAATTCAAATTGCAGTTTTGTACCCAATAATGGATCAATAAATGGAAATGTGATCTTGAAAAACATAGGCAAGAACAAATTAAATCTGTGATTACTTACCATGCCACTTTCAAAAAATTTTTCAAAAGGGCCAATATTGAAGGTGGCATAAGTCCTAACCAACAACTCTGCTACTATATTAGGGAATTGCTACCACACTTGGCTTCAATTGTTTTTATAAACAATCCTAATGATATGACTGCTATACACAAACTTGCAATGGCTTATCAAAATGGTCAGGACATAAACAATGATAAGAAACTATGCAATCTTACTCCTATCTCAAGGAATTTCAAAATGGCTTCTTTGAAATTTGAAGACCCTATAGATACTCTTATCAAAAATTTTGAAAAACTCCAATTGAACTTTGCTGAAAAATTGGAACTTCTTTTTGCTCAAGTAGAAAACAAGGCCATTATCCAAGGCAACCTACCTCTAATTCTTTGAATAGGTCTAACTCTACCCAACTTGTATATTTCAGGTGCAATGAACTAGGACATCTGGTCAAGGAATATATATCTGAAAAAGTTCAAGCAAACTCTTCCAGATCCAGAAAACTTTTGAACTATCTCATTATTGAAGAATCTGAGAAGGAGTTCAATGAATCTGAATATAAGGAGGAAGTTCACATTGGTCAGCACAATCAACCCTATACTACTAATAGAAGAGAGACCAAGCAAAGGCAAAAACAATCTGAATCAAATAAGGAATTAAACCTATGTACCAGGAAAGTCTTTAGGATCCTAGCAAGGAAAATTCATGATTCTGAACCTGAAGTTATTGCAACCCCTCCTACTGCCAAACCCAAAAGGCCCAAAACCAAAGCTTAACTATCTATTGTTGACCAACTATAGAACTATGACATTTCTGAGGATATTTTAAATCTTTCTGCTAAGGCTACTCTGGGACAAATATTGCAATTTCCCAATCAGCACAAAAATTTGGTGAAAATTTTTAAGCGATCTAAGGTATCTATGGAAATCAATTATTTAATCTCTGATGATCTAAGGAAAACTACAGCTGCCAGGTGCTTTGTTTATATCAAAGGATATCCTATAATAGTTATTCTTGACTCTGGTGCTGCTATCAGCATCATCACTGATAAACTTATAAGAAAACTTGGATTGGAAATTGATATCAAGTTCAAAACTATTGTAATTACGATCAATGGTATATGAGCCAGGGCCCTTGATCAAATAACTTCTTTGAAAATATTTATCCAAAATTTGATTGTACTGGTGACCTTGAAAGTAATCGAATCACATAAGGAGACCCTTCTTCTAAAAACTGATTGGCTAGATCACATGAAGGTAAATTGGAATTCTGAGGAACGTAATCTCCAAATTACTTATAAGGGTAAAACTATTGCAATAAGAACTACTCCCCATACTAATACTCCCCCACACCTTCCATAAGGTGATAATAATTATGAGGATAATAAGGATGAACTTTTGGATAAAATTGAATATGAATCTAAAAGTAATCTGGAGAAACAGGAGGCCTATAAGTCTGATCTTGTTCTTGAATCTGAGGATAACAACCCTGCCATCTTTCTCTCTGACTGAGCTGAACCTAAGGAACCCTCTCCTAAACTATTTATTGGAATCTTGACCAAGTAACAACAAGCTAAGGTCTAACAAATTTTATCTGATCATAAGGATGTCTTTGTTAATCATATCTCTAAGAAAGGTCAAACAAGTAATCTAGAAAGGACTACAGTGATTACCTATAGCATTAATACTGGAAATACTACTTCAATCAAATAGCAACTATATAAAGTCTCACATGATCAATAGGAATTCATCAAAAAGAAAATTGAGGAAATGCTGCAGTGAGGAATCATCAGTCCTACTATCAGCTCCTGGTCTTCTCCTGTTATTATAGTGCCCAAGAAAAATAATAAGCAGTGCTTTTGTGTTGACTATAGGAAACTCAATATAGTTATTAAAAAGGATATTTACCTCATGCTGATAGTTAATGATCTTTTGGAAACCTTCAATGGTGCTCAATGGTTTACCTGTCTTGATATAGCAAGTGAATATTGTCAAATGACAATGAGTGATAGGGACAAACACAAAACAGCCTTTATAACAAAATTTGATCTATATAAATTCAATATTATACCTTTTGATCTTTGCAATGCTCCTGCAACTTTCCAGTGACTAATAGACAAAGTATTGGCTCCCTACTATGACTAATTTGTTGAAGTTTACCTTGATGATATTATCATCTTCTCCATTACCTTTGAACTCCACTGTCAACATGTTTCCATTATCTTAGATACTCTTAGGGAAGCCTCTCTGATGTTGAACTCTGAAAAATGTCATTTCTTTTTATTGCAAGTGAAATTACTTGGTCACATGATTAACTGTGAGGGAATCCAACCTGATGATTACAAAATTGTGAAAGTTAAGGAATTCCCAAGTTCCACTAGTATCAGGCAATTGAGAGGATTTCTTGAACTTGCCTCTTATTATAGAAAGTTCATTAAAAACTTGTCTTCTATTGCCCACTCTCTAAATTCTCTCTCGAAAAAGAATACCCCCTTTGAATGGATGGATGATCATCATCAAGCTTTTGAATCTCTAAAGTGACTCTTAATCTTATCTCCTGTCTTGAGATACACTGATTTCTCCAAGGTCTTCTATCTTCATACTGATGCTTCTGGAACTGGTATTGATGCTGTTCTAGAACAAAAGAATGAAAAAAAAGAGTATGCAATTGCCTATGCTAGCCACAGTCTCAACAAAGGTGAGCAAAACTATTCTATCACTGAATTGGAATGTCTTGTAGTCATCTGGGCTGTTGAATACTTTTACCAATATCTAGGAACTCAACACTTCTTCTTGATTACTGACCACTCTGCTCTTCAATAGTTGAAAACACCTGAACTTAAAGAATGATATGCAAGGTGAATACTCCACTTGAAATCTTATAACTTCTCTATTAAACACAGAGCTAAAAGAAAAAATAACAATGCTGATGCCATGTTGAGAATGTATGATGTAGATAAACCAATCTTCCATAACTCTAAGTCTACACCCATCCAAAACTAATTCAAAATCAGTGATCACAAGTGAAATCTGACAATAAATAATATCAAGCCCAAGTAGTCAATGTCCTGGATAACAATACAACCTATCTTATCAAAATGGAATTTCAACATTATTATCATCTCAAAAATTATCTTCCGCACAACAAATTACCTGAAACTTTTGACAACAAATAACAAAAGCAACTTATCTCTAAAGCACAATACTATCAAGTGAAAAATAATCAACTTTTCAAAAAGGATTACTGCAGAAAAACCAGGAATCAATTACTATGAAGTAGAACCAATCTTATACTTACTATACAACGATACCACTGGAGCACATCTTGGTATGAACAAGGTCTTTGAAAAACTATATGATCAATACTACTGGCCCCAAATGTTTAAGGATGTGAAGCATTATATCAATACCTGTGACCAATGTTAATGATGAGGTAAATTCAGGACCCTGGACCCTTACACCCAATCACAGTTGATGACCCATTCTCCAAAATAGACATTGATATTATGGGACCCTTTCAATCACAAGCAAGGGAAACAAATATATTATTGTTGCAACTGACTACTTTATAAAATGGCCTGAAGCTAAAGCAATCTTCTATGCCATAAGACAGTGAGTTACAGATTTTATTTATCGAGTTATAATTTGCAGACATGGATGTTCAAAACACATACTTTCTGATTGTGGAACATATTTTAGGAATGAAACAGTTGAAGCTTTATTGGAAAAATTTCAAATATAATATCTTTATTCTACCCTATACCATCCACAAACAAATGGACTAGTGGAGTGCTTCAATAGGAATCTATGTGAATCTCTAGCAAAAATAACTAAGAAAAAAGAGGATTGGGTGAATTTATTATACTAACACTATTTGCCTATTGCACATCAAATCAAGCTTCTACCAAATTTACCCCTTCTATCTGATTTATAGCTGCAACCCTCAAATGCCCCATATGGAAATGGATAAAGTAATAGAAGGAAACATCCTAACCCAACTCTACCAACTGACTGAAACCCTGTCAATAGCCTAAGGAACTATCCAAGAAAATATTCTGAAAACCCAAAGAAAACAAAAGGAGAGATTTGATCTAAAGTTGAAAAAGCCAAGGAACTTCAAAATTGGGAACAAAGTGTTAGTCTATTATGTTGCTAGGGACAAACACTTTACTGGAAAACTCAAACCAAAATGGAAAGGACCTTACTTTGTATATGATAACTTGGGAAATGAAGCCTTTAAACTTAGGATGATGAATAGAAAAGTTCTGGCTGCCCTCTCAACTTGGCCTTGCTAAAACCATATCTTGACCATGAAAAATGGGAACCTACTGTATATATTAAAAACTGAAAGGAGGAATATACAATGTAATAATAATGGCTCCTGAGCTCTCACCACTATTACAGTCAGCACCATGGCTCTAAGTGATTACTGCATAATCTTAAGGGGAAGTATTTATAAGTGGATAAGTGAAAATATGAAAAGAAAAACAAAAACCTCAAAGCTCAAGTGAGAAAAAGGTTCTATCCAAAGGAGCAGGAATAGGAACACCCAACTGGATCAATAGGACACCAAGCCTGGTTACCCTCTGCCAAAGTTCTGGTTTTCAACTCCAACTCTCTGACCCTAGTTGAAGTGGAACTTCTGGAGGCCAACTACTCTATCTCCTTCTCCAACTGATGGATTTCTTCTTGAAGGTCAGCCTGGGACTGCTCATTGCATATATTTATCTCTTCAAATATTTGATCCTTTCTTGAAAAGTGACAACAGTTGTCCACAAAGAATCCATCCATCCTGAGCGAATGAGTCTTTGTGCCTTAGCAGTTCTGGTTTCTCTTGGCATAATAATAAAAGGAATGTGAGGAATACTCAACAAACCAAGGAAAATTCTCATATTAAATAGGGGAATATGGATGATCATATCACCCCAACAATTATATAAGGAGATCCATTGCCTATCAGTTTGCCTAAAAAAGGATTACCATACTCATGCAAAAATTATTATAACTATCATTCAGGACCTAATTTTGAAGAATTTTCTGGCCACAATTCCTGAATTTGTACAAGTAACTCTAAACCATATGATTTACTTCAGCCCATTGAAAATCAGGTTTTGCAAATATACAAGTGTATGCATCATACTATTTATATGAAAAATAGGATTCTTTTCTTGGTTTATGTATACTGTATGAAGGAATTATTGAAAGGAATTGTCAATCGATCACAACAATCTTATCTGAACAAACACCTAACTAAATATCATCTTATTGGATTTTACTATACTTATGGTCTCTTTAAAAGGTATGGGATTGAGCAAATTTGAAGAACAAGGTATACAACTTTGACTATTATTATCAAGTTGAAGTTCAGTAAATATCAACTCCTTGTGAATTCTTGATTTGTGGAACTCACCACTTAAGTAGAGAGGAAATGTTAGTCTTAATTATTAGTTATATTTTTCTTTGTTTATTATCTATAGTTCTTGTTTATCATATTACTTTAGTTCTATTTTTAGAGCATGTGACGCATGTAATACAAGGTGTTTCTTATTGGTTCATAGTGTAGATCCAATCGTTAGGGCAAAGTAATGATTGATATAGCGCGCATTATTTAATTTCATTATTTAATTTTTATATCATATCTATATTTAGCTAGCAAGTTACCCAAGTAAGCAGATCTGGCATATTAGTCTAATTTGACAAATCTGGCAGATTTGATCACTTTAATCACTTTGGTCAACAAATAATTAATATTCAATTATATATATAAAAGCCAGCTGTTCAAAGTAGTTGACCCAAGGTTTTACCTATAGAATTCTCTTATTCTTGACATTATATATCTTTAATAAACCCTCTAATTAAACCAAATCACCCAAAGCCTCTTTCAACATATTTATATAATCTCTACTATCCTTGAATTATCAACTTTAGTATACCATGACTGAGGTATTCTCCCTTAACTTAAAGTGGATTACTAATATAGTTGTCATGTCTATTTATATGATTTGAAGATTATTGGATAGGTTGATAATATCTAATCAAATTTTATTATCTAAAATCTAATATTCATAAATCTAATTTACTTCATCTTAAAATCTCATCGCAATTTTATTTAACATATCACAAATCAAATCAAACATTATATTATCTATCAATCACATTATACACATACATTACAATTTCCATTGTCCTATGAAACTATACCTCCTATGCTCCACATCTATATGCTATAAAATAAAAAAAATATCCACAAAACTGTCTATATGCTATAAAGAAAACCCTCATATTTTTATAATTTATTATTTAATAAATGAGAATAATTCTAATATGAAAATTTTCAAATAAGTCTCAATCTATCATAACAATAATTATTCATTCTTCTTCTTTATGTTTAAATCCCAATACTTCTAAAATTTTTTCTTTTAAATCTTGATTCCATCTTATAAGTTCTGAATCATGCAATACTTGAAAAGTTAAAAATAAGACTTTATATTTCTTTATGTTCACATAATTTCTCCTTTTATAAATTATTCTATTTGCTTCCTTATAAAATAATTTATTAACATATTATATATATTTTAAATCATCATATTTACAATAGGCACAACTCTTTTCCGATCACTTGAGGTGCAGCAACCTCAACAATAGGGAAATGGCTTCTAACACTAGAAATCCCAAGGTTTACAGCTCGAACAACAAAGAATAGAAAGGCAGTAAAGGGCAGAAAGAAGGAGCAAAGAAATTGCCTCCCTCTATAATCAACCATATGTCAAGTAGCTCACAATACATAGACCAAGACACTAACAACTTCTGCAGCAGGATTAATCAAGACAGCAAGGAAACAGACTCTCAGAAAGACTTAACAGACACAACTGCTGGCACAGCAAGTATGGACATAGAGACTGAAACCCCTCAGCCAAAATGAACTTGAAGTGAACTTGGAGCGAACAGATAGAAGAAGCAGAAAATAACAGCAGAACCCTTTCAGCCAAACATGCACTCCAGGCAGAAAGGGAATCAAACCAGGAATATACTCAGGAAGAAGTAAGCAGTTCACCATAAGTATGAAATATTACATCACAGGACGAGCTGGTCACCAAAGTAAATAATGAGTAGCTTTGGATACCTGTAGACCGGAAGAACAAAGTGTCTTGCTCCACCAACAAGCCTAGACCAAGAACACCAGTTAATCCAGAAGTTAGATATAGAAGAGAGAAATTCAAAGTGAGAATTGATGCCAATGTCACCTCAGGCCCGAACAATGATACAAAGATCCTCTACTTAACTAAAGCTCTCAACTTCCCTCCAGGACTCATTGCAATCCACAATGAACACAACAAGGAAGGTACCCAAATCATCACGATCTTTGGGGATAAACAAGCAGCAGATAACGTAACTAGAATGGAGTTACCAAATCTAGGTGACAATAAGCTCACACACATACAAACCAGCAGACAAATGATCGAAAAAGGTAAATCTATAGTGGTCTGGAACATACCCTTGAACACAAGCTCATGGGTGTCAGGCAGCACTTTGCCAGATTCGATAATATATCAGAAATAAGTATGAAAACACAGAACCTGTGATAGTGTGCCACCATCACTTTTGAAGAAAAGACAGTCAAGGAGGAACTAGTTAAGCAGTGTAGCATTCTCATCAAAGAGGATGCAGTTAGAATAAACAATGCCAACTAGTCCGTGGATCAGATAAGGGAATGATATAGCATAGCAGTCAAACTGATCAACTTACTATTGGGCACCACAGCATGGAACCTGAGACAGACCCTAAGTGAAATGAAGACACACATATGCTACATACCTCATATATACTCAACAAGGTATTGATCCAAGAAATTTGTAGTGATAAGTTTTGAAACAAGAAAAAATCTTCTTATAGCCAAAGACTTGACCTTCACTCTAGACAAGACTATCATTTTCATGACCTCCATCAATATATACTATGCTCCATCAGTGATGCAACAACACACCTTGCCAGAGACTGCCTCATCAAAGAACAGAGGAAACAATGGAGGGATTTCAACCATACCCAAACTGAAAAGTATGCACAAATTTATAGCAAATTCAAACCAGCCAGAACAAGTGGACTTACAGCAGACTCCTCCTCAAACAACAAGAGAAGCATCAAACCAGCATCATACACAGCAGCAGCAAGAGTGACCAGCAAATAACAGGACAGGGTGAACCAGAAACAAACTTAGCACAGGTGGCAGAAACAGTCTCTTCATCAACAAGGGTATACTCAGCAATTTCCAGACACCTGTAAAATTATAGTAATGCTTATATCAATATAGAAAGAGATTGCAAGTCTCAAGGAAATGGTATTAGACTTGGATAAAAGGGTCACTAACTTGGAAGTATACAACTAGAATATTATAAAGAGATAGAACAAAACTCAGACAATGGTGAGAAAGAGCTGGATGCATCATGAAGGAACAGCATTAGTAGTTCAAAAGTTCTTTCTCAAATCCAGAAAACAGCAGATATCTATGAAAGATGGTAACAGATCAGCAAAACAATGAAGGACATACAAGCAAACATGCAGAGAGTACTTGAGGCCATAGGCTCCCTGACAGACAATCAACATCAAAATCAATAACAATCTTATGTTTGACAAACCCAACAATCAAGAAATTTTTACCGATAATACTCAGAATATGAAAAAAACATGACAGAAATATCAAATCCAACAGACATCCTTTATAGTACAGATCACAACCTCAAACACAAGAGGCCTTAATAAAGAAACGAACAGAACCTCTTGGACAGATTTATAGCAGAAAATGAATTGGAATATCATTATTAGTACTGAAACAAATGAGAAAGACTGTATATCAAAATATTGAAGAACGGAAGAATACAAGTGCCACTGGACCAATTCAGATCAAAAGCAAGACATAGGTGTGAGAGTGGCCCTTAGACTCAAATTGACAAAAATAATAGTAAACAAGGAAGTTATAGAAGGAAGGGTGATCATGCTAAGCCTGGCATTCCCACATAAGAAATACTTAAGAATTATAGGTCTATACTTATCAGCGAAGCATTCTGAAAGATTGCATTTTGAAAAAAAAATATTAAAGTGGCTTGCTCCGAGCTATAAAACAAATTGAAAGACTATTATGACAAGAGACATAAATAATATTAGCATGCCATGCATAGACAGATTCTCAAGCAAGCATCATCACTTTGAGAACAAAATATAATCAAATACTATCTTAATCAATGAACTCAAGATCTGTGATATAGCAAATATGTTTTGAGTAATGAACCCACAAAAAAGGGAATACACCTGGGAAGTAGAAGAGAAAACAGCAAGTAGGATTGATCAGATATGGACAATGTAGAATAGACACTTGGAACTTCTCTCAGCAAAAATTAAGAATGAATATAAGCAGATGTATTAAAGTGACCACAGAATCATACTCATCAAAATACAGATGTCCTTTCCTCTGTTCAGGAAGAAGAGAAACATCTAAAAGGCACCTAATGCTCAGTATAACTGGGCAGTTATGGACTTAACACGATGGGAGAAGTGAACTGTACACATAGAAAAAAAGGTTGAAGCCTGTAAGAGGGTAGCTGAACCAGAAATAAGTGTGGATAAGCTATGGTGTAGTCTAAGAGAGATAATTATCAAAGTGATAAGTCTACACATATGAAAGTTCAAGAAGAGGCAGGTTAAGACATTAATAGACAAGAGAGGCATATTATGACCCTATCCATTAAGATAATCAGACTTTGTCAATTGAAGAAACTCCTGGAAGAAGCAGTGAACAAATCCCCAGGGAGGAGGCTATGGAAAGGATTACAAACCTGGTATGAAGCAATGGACTCGAACTTCCAGAAGATCTAGAAAGCCCAGAGGGCTTTGAAGTAGCCAAAATTAGGATAGTTGAGTAAATAAAGAATATCAAGCATATTTTACATAGACAACTGTGTAATGAAAATGGGAAAAGGATCAAAAAAGCCATCAATAATTGCCTCAATTGGTTTACCACTGACAAGAAAAAGATGATAAACATCTTCCTTGAAAGGGGGAGATAAAAAATCAAATTAGACAAGCTGATAGTCAAAGCTAATGAGCCAGATATCATCCTTGATAAGGATATTAGGGCACGAGTATGGAGCCATTTTGAAAAATAGATCAAGAGATTTATTCCAGATGACTCTCTACAAGAATAGCAGTAGGAATTTAAACCACTACAACGAATCGACGCAAGCTGGTATAAAGGAGTCATCAAAGACTTCTCCACACTCGAAATAGTCAACATTATATCCAAGGCAAGCAAAGCATCAGCCCTGGTCCCTCTCAGATTCCATATATAGTATTACAACACCTCAGTCTGAAGGCGATCATAAGTTTGAAGATGATTTTCTATACAATTCTCCAGAGGAGAAAAATACCTGGGAAGTAGAAGAAAGAAACAATATACCCAATCTTGAAGACATACGACTGGGGCAATGATCTCACCAAAGTCAGGCCTATAATGCTCCTGGAATCAGTCAAGAAGATTTTTACCAAAGGACTAGTTAATAGATTGTTTAAAATATTAGTAAGACACAAAATACTATCTGAACACAACTGGGCTGCTCTATCAAGTATGAGCATCATAAAAACCATTTTCGTTATCAACTCAATTATTGAAAATGTGAATAAAAATAACAAAGAACTCTGGATCCTCTTCCAAGATATGAGCAAAACATATGACAATGTAGATCTGCATACCCTAGCAAAGGCCATACGAAGGATCAAATTCTTGAAGACTCTTATCAACATTATTATGGAAGGTTTCAACAATCAGAAAAATACAGTGATTATAGAAGTGGAAACCACTGACCCTTATACAGTCAAAAATGAAATTGATCAAGGTGATACAATATCATCACTACTTTGGCACATATATTATGACCCCTTTATTTGCAAAGTCAGCAAGATGCATGGATAAAAAGCCTCACCGGAACTTATGAAAGAACACAACTCAACATATTTCGTGAAACTACTAATACATCAGTCATGGCATATATGGACAATACGGCATGGATTGCTGAGAACTGCAAATAACTAGAATATATTACTAATATTGTCAGTTCCTTCTATTGCTTTGCTCAAGTCAAAGTAAATCTGAGTAAATCGAAACTCATCATAATCAACAACAAAAGGGATTTTGAAACAACCTTTAAAAAAGACATGATCAGAGCATCCACTAGTGCAGTTCAATATTTAGGAGTCTGGTTCAATTATGACAGAAGGAAGAAACATCAAGTAAATCTGCTCTATCAAATAATATCAAATCTCACAAGCTACTTAATCTGGAAAAAGTTTCAGATAAGCAAACACAGTAACTAGTCAACCATGTAATCCTACCAAAGTTGAAATACTTGATCCAGGACCTTTGTCTAGCAGAGGCCAAAACCAACCTCATTGATAGAAAACTAAGAAGGATAATCAAACACAAAATGGGTTTTCCTTTCTCTACTCTGAACTCGATTGTTTACAGTGACCTAGGCTACAACATGTTCAGCCTTAAAAACTATATGCTTTAGAAGCATTTGACCATTATCGAGAAACTTCATAAGGTAGCTAATCATGTCAGTAGACTATGCAGAAAAAGAATGGCAAACCTTCAATGGACAGCCTGTTCAGAGACAAGTATCCTGGAGTAATGATGGGTCCCTAAAGTATTTAGCATATAAAATTTCACAGATCACTTATGTCCTTTTTTGAGGGACAAAATTCATAACTCTTCACTTCAATAGGGACAAAAATCAGGAAATACTATAAATCAATGATTTGGATAATGGAGAACAATTGTGAGTAGTTTTTTTATAGTTATTAATTTAAAAATTTTAATGTTTCCTAGTGAAGGACATTTGACTTATGTCCCTGCCTCCCCCTTTAGGGACCCATCTTTATCCTGGAGGCATGCCCAAAGATCTATCCAGCTGGCAAGAACTTTATACAGGATGTTCTCAACTGTGTACAGAAGCAAGGCTTCTTATTCAGAGACAGACAGCATGGAGATATATTAATGAAAGAATGATCTGACATTGATAGAAGAATAAATGGGAAGAAAATAGTATAATAAGCATAGGAACAAACTCAGAGCTAGTAACCTCAGATGGATTGAAGAGTTCATCAACTACAATAAGATCAAAACAATAAGCTGGGCTCAGACGTACTACACGAGTTACCATAATGCACAGGGAAGATGTCACTATTTCTATGAAGAGATTACCAACAAATTTACTATAGAAACAATCAACTCAGATTTCAAGACTAGGCTTATGACCCTTCATCCAGGGACCAATCCCTTCTACAACATGGTTTGAATAGAAAGATGGAGCAGAAATCTCTAAAGAAGTGTAATTTAACCTGGATTACTGCAGAGGAAGTTGCAGGGAAGGAAAAACTACTTATTGGAAAACTTAGGAAGAAGAACATCAACATAACCACTGCAAGACACTTTATCTGACAGTCACATTTATCATACATAACTGCATGTATTAGATGCAATATAAACAAAATAGCCATCAATAATATATGCATCATAAAAATTCCAAACAAAGACACGATCACGATCCTAGATAAGAATAAACAAGATAATACACATCAAGGCAGAAGCAAAGAAACCAAGCTTCTAACGTCATTGCAAAATATCAAAACTAGACTAGATCAACAAAAGAGTTTCAAACCCCGGAACCTTAATGATATCTATATTCCAGAACATGTTCACACAAAGGGTTGGACCAGTTGTATTAAGGACAAGGCAACCAAAGAAAAAATTAGTCGACTACAACAGACCATGGAAGCATGTCAAAGAGTCAAAGTCATAATAGATACGAATAGCTATAGAAAATTCCATACCATTGCCTTCCAGATTGAGAACCTCAAATCAAGTGCTGAAATGGAAATCACATCTTTCAAGATTCTATGCAGAACATCAATGAATCAGGCTAAGCTCAATGTGGTCATAGTAGCCCTCATTTTTCTTTTACATAGAACTGAGATAATTCTGAATATGGATAGTCAGATAGTAGCCACAGCTTTGGAAGACAACAGGAACAAAAGTAAGATAGCAAGACTTATTGAATACACAAAAAATCTCATGCAAATAAAGGACATCAAAATAAAAGTTGAAAAGATCAGAAGGAATGGCACTTCAACCCTTATCAAAATGGATAGGAAGGTCAAGCAAGCAAGACTCAAGTGGCAAACTACATGCCTCGATATCATACTGCTTAACAGAAATGAGCTAATGCTAACATACATAGGTGGGATCACTAACCTTAATAGCAAGGAACCCCCACATGAACGAACAGATCATAGAGTGGTCAGTTTGAAAAGGAATCATGACCTAATACTATTCAACAAAGTGATTGACTGGGAAGCAACAGTGGACTATCTACATTATAGAAAGATAACTGCCAAACTGACAGATACAGAGAATTACCAACGAAGAACTTTTAAACTGAAGTCTTGGGTACAGGAAATACCAATCATTACTAAATTCTATACTAGAAGAAAGGATTTATATAGGTTCGGTAGATGCATCAGGTACAACGCAGCCAGCGAGGATCAAGTTCATATATACACATGCAAAGAGAATGAACTGAACTTTAAAATAGATATACTAGAGATCATATTAACTTATTTCCAAAGCAGGGAGAAACAAAACAAACTATAGGTCCAGAAATGGATCAGGAAGTTTGAATGAAATAGACAAAACAACTGGACTATTATGATAGCCAGGAGCTTAAGCCTCAAGAATATCATTAAATTAGTTCAAGACTGGACCAGAATTTTCAAAAACAAGTCAAACACACCCTCGCAAGAAAAATCTAGGCACAGAAATATGAGGCAATGGGAAAATGGGAAAAACCCAAGGGATCACAAAAACTGAAAAGAGAGCAAGAGGCAAATGGAGCCAGAACACACAGAGAGACTGCCTGAAGAAACCAACAAACATAATTGGTTTGGATTGGAAAAAAACAAAAACTCTTAAATTCCTTTTCACATGAATACCCAAGAAAAATGGCACTAACTCAGCCTAGGCAAGTTAGTTTTTTGAAAGGAAGGCAACAAGCCACAGAGATCTGTTTGGAGATCTGAATCAGAAGGTATCTTTTATAGTAATCTCAACATATATGCTAGTATAGTCTGATTTCTATTTAGCTCTGAAATAAAATTGTACAATGTAATATCTAAGTAAAAGCTAAAATAAAGACTAACTGAAGGCCGAGTCACTTTTTTTTTTAAAGACATGCAACATTGCCTATTTTATTGAGTTTATATACAAGTACATGTTACTTTGTCAAATAAAGATTGTATTACAGACATTTTTCCCATGTGTCTACTGTATATGGTTACAATAAAACCAATTGTTACCTGGTCTAATGGGTACTCACCGCCATCGGCAGTGGGGCTCTGCCTTGAACCCTTGTGGCGTATTGTTTTTATTGGGAACTAATGTGCCTAGGTGCCGTTAGCATGTTCCTTGTAAATTTCAAAGATGTTGTGGATTCCGCGAAGGATATTAGGTATGAGTTCTGTAGGGTATACGTCCATTTTGTTGGGTGTCAAATCTCTGAGTTTTATTTTGAAATGAGATTGTTTTTAGTTCTTTCTGTTTTTTCCTGCTGATATTTTCTGACTTTTTTCCCACTGGTGCAGGCGCTCACACCTATCGATCCAGATATTATATGTCCAGAATCTGATAGTGTTGCGGATGCTGTTAACCGTTTCTACTATTTTGTTGAATTTAATGTATTTGCCAATAATCTTTAGGATGGTTCTACTGATACCTCCCATGATGATTCTGTTCCACATATTATTTGTTACTATGTTAGATGTGAGTTTCTGTCTAATGTTGCAGATAATTTTGCTGTCGATTCTTGCTGTTATTTCTTGGTGTATGGAGTTCAATGTGACTTGTTCAATGTCAATACCATGAAATGAGCATCTGAATGAGTGAATATTGTCTTCTGTATGTGGGCATGCGAAGCATGTATCTGACTTGTAGATGTTGGGGCTTCTGATGTGAAGTTTATTCATTGTGGAGAGCTCCTTGTTTCATAGTTTGAGTGTGAAGCTCCTTTGTGTGTGGTTCCAAAAGTCTGTTGTGTTGAGGTTGATAGCCGACAGGTGGAGTTTCTACGCTGTTTCCTGCCAGTTTATGTCTTCTGCCTGTTGTTCAGTTAAGTCTTTGTTTCTGTTGAGTGTGATCCATTGATATATTAACTGTTTTGCCTAATTTGTTTGAGGGCCCTTCGGATAATTATAGTGATTTCTATTTTGTCTTTGTAGTGGAAAGTGAGGATGTGATCACTGAGAGTAGCATCAGTTAGCTGTCCTTGGGGGCTGGTCACTTTGTTGTTGTTGTGGTACTTTGTCAGTCTGTCAGCTTCGAGGAATGGATGAATAGTAGTATGGTTCTGTTTATCTGTTTTTATTCAGGCAATGGGAGTTTGGTAGTGTGTTGCTATGATGCTGAGGTTGCTGATAAGCCTTAGTTCCTTGATTTTTTTTATGTTGTTTTCACTGTATGTGTTGTATTCTCCTATTAGGGGAAGTGAATCAGTTTCGATGGTGAGGGATCTTTTTGGTCCACTTATGGCTATTGCTATTGTTGTAGCTAGGATCTCTACTCTGAGTGCTAAGAGTTGTTCTTCTAGTTGTAGTCTGATTATGGCTATGCTTGCATAATTGTCGCTGATGTTGATGCCTATTCCACATGTATTGGATTGTTTTCAATATTGTACGCTCTATCTGTATATATGTGGAGACTGTTGGTATCCTTAACTTTGCAATATATTAAGATAAGTTCTTGATTGGTTGAGAGGTTGAAGTTGATGGTGTAGAAGAGGTCTTGTAGTGTATTTGGGATGCTATCAATTTCTAGTCTGTCAAAGGCTAAGTTGGGCTCTGTCAAGAAGCGTTTGATACTATCTGGTGACATTTGTATTCTTTTCTTTAATGTAGAGTCAAGTGAGCTGTGTGATTTTGTAGTGTTGATTATGGGGACCTTGAAGGCTCCAGCCTTTGGTGCTTCTATACAGCAGATTTCGCCTCTATTGTCAGTGGTGTTAGAAATATTACAGCTGGTGCAGGCGTTAGCAGAGAAGTTGTTTGTCATAATGTAGTGCCTGATTTTGATAGTGTCAGATTTTCACTAATGTGTTTGCCTAGGACTTGTTTGTTTCTGAAATGTGTGATGTACCAGGAGTATTGTGTTTGTCCTGGATTGATTGGTTCTATTTGAATGAGTGGGTTGGAGGATGAAGAAGCAGGTATACTTTGGAGATAAAGTGTTATCTGTTGTTAAAGATATGAAAACCATACTGATTTTTTTTTCTTAGTTATTTTGTTATATAGGACCCCGACCTGTTGCTACATTAGTGGTTTAGTCATGTACGAGCTAATTAATTGTTCAATCCAGAAGAGCTGATAGGTTCTGAGGACTGTTCTATATTTTGAGTACCAATCATGTTCGACAAAGTCTTCAATGGGATGTAAGTTCTGGTAGTTGTTGTTTACTGTGGTGACTCTAGTGATATTAATGTTGTGTCTCTAGATGTTCCGTAAGCAGTCTGTAGAAAGTTGGACTTGTTTTTGAAGATGTATGGACAGGTATTGAGAATGTCTTTCTTTTGCCATACAAGCCATTGAAGTTTATGGGTGCTGCTATGTATAATATCGTCAACAATGTTCAGATTAAAAAACAACTGTTGAATGTCGCTAGCATGTTTTTTGCAGCTGTCTTGTTTGTATTTCCATGATGCTATATTGATTGTTGAGGTGGATTATTATGTTAGGTGCCGAACGGGCCAGGCTGACTCATTGTCTGAAGTTATGCCTAATTTTTCTATTGATTTTGTCACATTCTTCTTGTATAAGGATTAGGTCTTGTAGGAGATATTCTATGGTAGGAAATATTACATGGTTTGTGATATATCGATGCATTTTGTCTGTGATTAGTTTTCTAGTGAGTGTGTTGCAAAGGGTGGTCATCTTGGACATGATCAACTTTCACTAGTGTTTCTTGCCAACTTTAGCTTTGTGCCATATACCTAGAACTCTGATGACTGTTGTTGGGTCTGCTGGTGTTATTTCAAAGTTGTTAATATGGATGTTGTTTTGAGGTGTGTTAAGTATCAGCAATTCTGATTTGTGTGGATTGATTGTAATGTCATTCAAGTTGTAAAAGGAGGTGCTGACGTTAATAATGTCCAGAAGGTCCTTTCTGTTCTGGGTGATAAAGGTAGTGTCATTTATATATGCTGTAATAAATATGTTTATATCTGGAATTGCGTGATTGCTATGTGGGGGTTTATGACACTGTAGTTGATATCCTTTCATGTTGTTGATAGTAGTAATAAGTGGGTCATAGTATATATGCCAGAGTAAAGGAGATAATGTATCACCTTGATCGATACCTTCTTCGACTGAATATGGATCTATGTTGCTGAAGTATGTGATAACTGTGTTTTGTTGGTTATTAAAGCAGTTTTTAATTAAGTTGATAGTTTGGGTTGGGATTCTGATCCAGTGTATGAAAGTTACCAGTCTTTCTATGTTGACAGTGTCATAGGCTTTGCTCATGTCCTGAAAGAGCATGTAGCAGGGTTTGTGTGTATATCTTGTGTTTTCTAAGACTTGGTTTATTATTGTTATAGGTTCTCTAGTATTGTGTCCAGGTAGTACAGTCCAGTTGTGTGGAGACAGGATAGGATTATTTGTGATGACCTTCGCTAGCCTGTTTGTAAGGATTTTTGTGAATAGTTTCTTAATTAATTCTAGAAGAGTTATGGGACATGTAATGTTGATATTGTGATGCTATTCCTTTAGCTTAGGGATTGAATATATTGTACCTCTCTTCCATTCCTTTGAAACTATTTCTTTGTCTAAGAGCTTGTTAAAAAAGACTGTGATGAGTTCTAAGAAGTCCTTGCTCATGTGTTTGTATGCTATATATGGTATTTGTGAGGGGCCCGATGCGGATTTGTTACTAGTTTTGGTGAGGCAACCGATGAGTTCGATGAGCATTATGGAAAGATTGACTTCACTGTATCAGTTTGGATCGATTTCTTTCTTAGGTTCATATTCTTGTTGCCAGATGATTCCCTTGTATTCATACAACTATGCTGTTTGGTCCATTCTTTGAAGTTCGACTGGACTTTTTTTTAATTTTTAAGGAGTCAGTGATGAGGTGCTTCTCGGTGACTATATTGTTGGTTAGCTTGTTCGTGGTGATACTCTTTATGGGTTGGCCGAGTATTGACCAAATCATTTGTTTTTTGTCTTGGTCAAACCAAGTTTGAGGAGTTCTTTCCACTTCTTTATGTTGGTCTTGGTTTTTTCTTTGATTGATTTTTTAATGGCGAGTCTTTCTATCTTGATGAGCATATCTATTTCAGATATGATGTCTTCAGTGTTTTGATTAGGAATTCATTCAGGCAGTGGGATTCTGGTAATGATGGCCTTGTAGAGTGTGTCACTTTTGTTAAGACAAAATTTGGCTGATTTTTTCCCATGTAGGACTAGTTGTCTCCTGTATTCATTGAGTTGTAAGAAAAGGAGTGGTTTGTTGGCAGCTATTTTTTTTTGGCAGTTTTTCTGTTTTTCCTTGAACTTCTAAATGTGTCTGTTCACAGCTTTGAGGATTATATCACGAAAAATGTTCCATATTTGATCAATGTCTGAGTTGTTTTGTAAGAGTTCAGCTGCTAACTGGTCTTTAGAAAAGTCTAGATCATTTGTAAATACTAGCCATTATTCATCTGATGTGGCTTGCCAGGCAAAGCATGTGTTATTCTATGGGCAACGCAATCATTTTGTGGGGGACTCAAGCTCCCAAGTCTTCATATATGTTATTTGAGTCCTGTGATCTGTGCTGATACTAGTGTTATCTACTATGTATGCGTCGATGGAACTCCAGGAGGATCTGAAGCTGCACTAGATCATGTCGATATGGCTGGCTGCATGGATTGTACTGGTTGTCTTGTGCCAAGTATATTCTTTATCATGTGGATTGTGGTATCTGAAAGTGTCAAATAGGTCAAGTTCTTCTAGCTTTTGAAAAAAGGGGTCAGAGGTACACTTCACTACTTTTCTGTTACTGGAAACTCTATTTATTTTCGGTATGGGGCATGAATTGAAATCCCCTCCTAGTATAATGTGTCAATTTTCATGGTTGTGTTGTTTTATTCAAGAGATGATTTGTTTTTGTGTTTCATTTCTTTCATTGCCTGGTTTTGCAAGTGAATATACACTTATGATTCTACAGAATCTTTTATTTGGAAGGACTAGGTCAATGCATATGAGTCTTACCAGTTTTTTCTTTATGTGAACTATTCTGTCAGTGATATTACTTCTAATAGTGATGCCGATGTCGATACCCATGTCATCGTTGCTGTGCCACCAGCTGATGAACCCTTGTGTTTTTCAATATTTGGTTTCCACAACTTTTCCTTTAGTTTTTGTTGTGATAATAATGTCCCATGCTTCTTTCTTCCATGTTTCCATCCAAAGTGTTCTTTTTATTGGGTCATTTAGTCCTTGGCAGTTGCATGTTGCAATGGTTCAGAAGGGTCTAGAGGGGAGATTTTGTACATTGTTGTCTTGTTCTTTCGAGGTAGGAGGTTCTTTTGTGGATAAGTCTTGATGTGAGGCATGTGTAGCAGTGCTGGAGTGGTAGTGTGAGCTGTTTTGTTTTGTTGTCATTTTGTTTTGTTGTGTAGGATATTTGGTTGCTGAGGAGGGATGTTATCAGTTGATTTGTTATTACTTGTTGCATTACCCATGGTTATTGTCTTGTGGTGTGAGATGTAGTTAAGGATCCTGGAAGGATATTTGCGATGGTAGATACTAAGGCATTCATGGTTCAGTCCATATTACCGATCGAGTTATGGAGCTGCTGTTGTTGTTGTTATATATCGTTCATCTTGGTTAACTATGGTGAGGCTGGTGTGGTCGGGATAATTTCTTGATGGTGATCTTCTTGCATTACTTTTGCATTGTCATAGTAGTATTGTTTCAAGTTGTCGATTCTTTCGTCGAGGTTGTATAGAGCTTCCTTGATTGATTTGAGCTTAGCTTGGATTGATGCAAGCATGTTTACTATGTCCTGATTGGAGTTGTGATCAGCGTTCATCTGATGTTGTTGTTAGTTCTGTGTTTGACAGCCGATACATATAATCCTGGGTGGTTAGATGTTTTTCTGGTTGTAGGCGTAATAAGTTTGCGTATAGGGGCAGAATTGACAGGTCTATAGCATTGATATAGTTTTCCGAATTTGTTAGCCTGTTCTTGGTTGAATTCTTTCCACTGTTCTTTTTTTTCCTTGATGTTGCATTGTACAACCAGGTGTTGTGAGCTATCGCAGATAGTGCATAGTTTGATTTCAATTGGTTTGCATTCCAGGGTGGTTTCTCCGAGGCTGAATGTTTGGTTGAGGACTTTCTGGAGTGACTCCTTATTTTCAAAGCTGAGGACGGCATATTTTCTAGATTTGTAGAATAGGAGGTGGGGGATGTAGCAAGTTTTTGCCCTTGTTTCTTGACAAATTAGTTTGAGGTTGAAGGCATTTGTATTGAGTGGAAGGTTCATTAATTTGAGAGAGTAGGTGCCCCAGTTCTTCATCTGTTCCAGGTCCCATTTGACATCGAAGATTCTGATTGAGTATGCCTTAATTAGTATGCTCCATTGGTTGATGAGTTTGAGTTTATCTTCTTTGTTAATGAAGGTAATGGTTGCTGATTGCCACATGTTTCTCGTTGTTAACTTGATATTGTTGATCTGGTTAAATTTGGTGAATGTTTGTTGTACATCTAAGAGTCTTGTATTCAGGAGAATGTCCCATACCCTGATACTGCATTCCTTATTGAGCTTGTGTATAGTTTTTTCCATGTATGATAGTTGAAGGTTATCTGTATTTGGTAAGATAAGGTTGTTGCATTATCTGCTATTTATTGATCACCGAAAATGGTAATGATGTAGTCTTCCTCTTTTCATTGTTCGTTCTGAATAGTAGTAGGCCTTCTGGAGAGTTAAGAGCTTTAGTGAAAAAAGATATCTTCTTGTATGTGCTGTCACCTGGTATTAATAAAGCCTTGGCTCCAAGTTTAATTCTCTCCTATCCATATCTGATTCTGGGGTTAAAAGGGGACCTAGGTCGAGGTTTTGTGCCAGATGTGTGTGTTGTCAGTCATTTGTTCTTTCCCTTGTAATTGCCAGCGGTTTGCCAGTCATCCTCTGTTTCTAATGGACCTTCGTTGATGTCCATGTCAATGTCAGAATTATCTATCCTTGCCAGGTGATGTTCAGAGAAGTTCTCTCTGGTTGCGTGTTCCTGAAGGGCTGGTGCTGGGAGTGTTCTCATTCGACTTGTTCACTCCATGAGCTGGAGCTATTGTTGTCGCTTTCGTTGCTGCTGGTTGCTATCATGTTATTGTCTGGTAGGCTTTGTTCTCGAGCGGGAGTGGTCTTGGAGGGAAGAGATGTTTTTTGTTTTCGTTTTTGCTTTGGGTGACAGTTGTATGTTTCTTTTCTGGTGTTTGCTCTTTGTTTTTTTCGATAGGAGTGGCCTTTCCCTTGGTTATCTTGTCTATGTTGTAGTTCGGCCTACTGATTATGTATTGTTGTCTCTTGGGTCTCTCCATGTCTTTTTCTCTTTTTAGCATTTTGTTATCTGGGTTTGTTGCGCCACAGGTGAACGGGAAGGCGAGCCACTTTAAAAAAAAAATCATATTTACAATATGAAAATCTAATTGAAATCAATTCAGGTAATTTAAAAATTGACATCTTTTATTTTAAAATAAAATTAGATGATATATATATATATATTTTTTAATTCTATATGCTATAGAAAAAAAATATCCACAAAACTGTCTACATGCTATAGAATAAAAAAAAATACCCGCAAAACTGTCTACAGGCTATAGAATAAAAAAAATACCTATGAAACTGTCTACATGCTATAGAATAAAAAAATACCTGCGAAACTGCCTATATGCTATAGAATAAAAAAAAATACTCGCGAAACTGTCTACATGCTATAGAATAAAAAAAATACCCGCAAAACTGTTTACATGCTATAGAATAAAAAATATATCAGGGAACTGTCTACATACTATAGAATAAAAAAAATACCAGTGAAACTGTCTACATGCTATAGAATAAAAAAATTACCTGCAAACTGTCTACATGCTATGGAATAAAAAAAATATCTGCGAACTGTCTACATGCTATAGAATAAAAAAAATACATACGAAACTATTTACCCCTTCATCACGAAATAAAAATTTATCTAAAATATCATGATTAGTTAGATTTATTCTGCTTAGATGAGGATTATCTTACTGATGTAACACAATAAATTAAATTTGCAAATCTCTCTGTCCAAAAATCCACCCTCCCGCACTATCAAATGTCACAAAGTCCCATTCACAACCTGCCCATCATATTGACCGATTATCGACTACATTTATTGTGACCCCTAAAAAACCACGGGATTTTTGGCCAAATTTAATTTACTTAGAATAGTTAATTTACTAAGAAAGGGGTAAAAGAAAAGAGTTTACAGCTGATTGACAAAATTAATTGGCTTTTTTTCTTTATCACAGGGTAATATTTAAAATCAATTTCATTAGTTCTTTAAAATCCTGTGATTCTAAAAATAAATCCTTAAGTCTTTCATTATTTCTTTGTCTTTTTCTATTAGTTTGAGTTTTATAGAATCTTCTTTAATCTCTTGAAAATGGATCTCTCGGGTGTTACCTTCTTGAAGATCAATTATTCTTACTATAAAAAGAGGAGGAACTGATCGATTCATTGTCAAATAATGAGTCTATAGATGTCTCATTGTCTATTTTGACTTTTATATCTTGTGCTTTGACTCTTTTTCTTTTAGTATCATAGGTCTTTTCATTTTCTGTTACTATATTTTTTACACTCCATGATAGATGTAGCCCTTGTAAGAAAATATATCATTTACAGGCTTTATTAAGTGCCTCTCTTGATGCAAAGTATACAATTGTAAAGTTTTGTTTCTTCAGTGTAAAGAAGTTTTTTGGAGTAAAAAATACTTTTGCTTCTATACAATTGAGTACCTTAGCTACCAAACTTAAGTAGAACTTGTTTGTGTTTAGTAGTCTTGCAAAGTTTTTGTTTCTTTCTATTAGAATATCATTAATCTTTCTGTTTGTTAATTCTTTCTTGGAGAAGATGGCTCTAGTAATTTTTATTCCTAAGAGGATCATTTATAATGTTTCTGAATTTGTTTTGAGGTAACTATGCCACTTGATATAAGTCTTGACCCTTGTTTTTGTTTTGACCTTGTAGATATGTATATTTCATATCTCACTATACCTTTGAGATATTCCTTTATAAGGTGTTGTGAAGTTTATGTGCTATATCTATTAGACTAACATATCATATATTCTCTTTCTCTTCCTTTTTTCTTGATTAAAAGATCTTCTTGTCTAATATCTTTGTATTTTATATTAGGTTGATGCCTTGTTTTCGAGTTATTGTAGACTAAAAGCTTCTTTCTTTTTGTTTATCTTTTTTAAACATTTGAGAAGATCTTCTTCTTCCTCTAGATAGAAACTCAACTATTTATTTTCATTAATAAATTCTTTGTGAAGAAGGTTGCACTTGTTTCATAGCAATTTCAATATATTACTTAAGTATGTCTTGGTTTCTTTTTCATTGTTACCTGGAATATTGGCTATTATTGCTCCTACTTTGTATTTACCTTTTTTGTTTATGAAATAGGGATTTAGTATTAGAATTGCTTGCCTGTTTTTTGTAGTGTAAAAGCTGCACTCGCATAAATTGTGATCTTGAATTTTGCTTTTGAAAGTTTTTGTTTCTATTTTCTCCTGTTCTTGACCTTTCACTATTATTATTTCATTATCTAATGTTGATCTATTTTCTACATCAGTAATGGTCTCTATTGAAATGGTGAAGTTTTTGTCAACTTTTTTTTTTATTATATTCAAGTATCTATCTTCTATATAGGATTAAAGTAGATCCTCTTTCTTTCTTTTTCTTTCATTAAAAAAGGTGATATATTGTATAAGAATTTATTCCTTGTGAAATATTGTATTATCTATTCCTAGAATTTCGGCAATAATGTTATTCAATATAGTATATGTTTATGAAGTATCTACTATTATGTCATTGTATTTGGTCATACTTTTTTGTTTGATAATTTGTTGTATAGCCCATAGTTTGCCTATTTCATTATTCTTTTTTGCCAATTGAACTAGCATATCAATAATATTATATTCTCTATTATTTATTATCTGAAGTATCTATTTTGTTTTATTTATGATAAGGTATGTGCATAGATTGATATTATTATCATATTGTTGTGTTGTATTATGAATAGTTATGTAAGCAGATTAATATATATTCTTAGTGCTATTTTAGTAATTGTTGATAAGCTGTTATGTGTAATAATTATTTCTAATAATATTATAATTAAAGCATATATAATAAATATAATTAATATAATTTGAAATTTTTAAAAAATTTTTATACTATTTAAAACTTAAAATTTATTTTAAATAAATTAAATATTTTTTTAAAAAAAAGAATAAATATTTCAAAAAATTGATTATATATAATTAAAAAATTTATTATTATTACAGTAAATAATACAAATTATTTTTAAGGAATAGAATAATCTATGTTAATATATTTTTTTATAAAAATAAACCAAAATAAAGTTTTGTATTATTATTATTATGTACTGTATATATATTTGATTTATCTAAAATAACAAAATTTAAGTTTGATTAAAATGTATTATAAATAAGAAAAAAAAATCAAAAATATTTTTTAAAGATATTTTTCAATTTTTTATAAAATTATAAATATTATTTAAATTAAAAAATCAAGAAATTTATTATAAATATTATATATATATATAATTAAAGTAACTAAATACTTAATTATTATTTTTTTTTTTAACCCGCAGTCAGGTTAGCATGGTGTGTCTTTATTGTATATATACAAAGATATTTACAGGATATTTTGACTTTCACATACTAACTCACCCGTCGTCGAAAA
>CAJVPT010000462.1:0-29839 GCA_910592055.1 Acaulospora colombiana
CCTACCTTAAACAAGCTAGTAATAAGAAGATCATATTTATACAAGTAAGCAAGATGTATAGTATACAACCAGTATCAGGATATAGGTGGCTTTGATTTGAAAAAAGGTCAATCGAGCATTTTGTGACCTTTACTATAGTTGGATGGACTCTTTCTTATATTCAATAATATATCAGTATTATATCCTATATCCACTCACACTAGATCCTATAACTTATAATAAACTCTAGGTTCTTGTGGAGCTAAAAAAATACATTTAGATATGTGAGGTAGTCAATAAATGCTTGTTTATCAATCTTATCCAACATGTTTCATGTTAGTCAATCAGAGTTAGTAAGATCCATACTATCTGAATTTTTAGGGTCAAGCTGAGGTAGGCAAAATTCTTCAAAAAGCTATAAAAAAGATAGCTATAAGAGGATACAGACTGGTCAAAAGGTGAAAGAGTAATTCCTTTAATTGGAACAAAATTTCTATTTTTCTTTACCATAGCTAAGAGGTGACAAATACTTTATTGTTGATCCTTTTTTCTTTAAAAACTTTCTTGCTATTGATAGTAAAGATAAGAACTGAACTTTGCAGGTCACAAGAGTTCAGTTTGTCTAAAAGAGATTGTAAATAAGATAGAAAGAAATAAGAGAGTTCTGAGAAAATTCTTTAAATTGATTTAAAAAAAGTGATAAGACTCTATTGGCATAAAAGTATCAAAACTTCTTGTGAACATCTTTTTTGTATATGATCTGATAATTAGTAGAAAGAGTATATTATTATTGTTAAATATTTTTATTTTTTTATTAATTATTATATAATTCACAACAATAACTAATTAAAATCCTTCAAATATAAAAATTTAATAAGAAAAAAATTTTTACCAATAATAAAACTTTTAAAATTACATATTCAAAATTTTTGAAATAAATATAATAATAAATAAAACTAGTATTAAGATATAATATATATGAATTTTATAATTTTTGATTATATAATTAAGAATTTAAAAATTGTTAAAGTTGAAATTTATAATAAAAATATAGTAAATGAACTCAAACTTTTAAAAGTAACTATATCTTTTTTTTTTCTTATTTTATACTATCTATAATATTGCTTTAAATCTATTTATATTGTTATAGTAATATTAAAATTATTGAGTATATCATATTCTATATTATTATATAATAATTATTTAGTTTATTGTTATATTTTTACATATAAATTCTACTGTATATTTTTATTTATTTGTTTTTTGTTTTTTTATTTAATCTTCTGTCAGGCTAGTTATGTGTGCTTTATTAAACAATTATAAGTTATACATTATATATGTATCACTAAAGCTAAATTTCTAACTAACTCATTCGTCAAAGTCTTATATTTATCTAGAACTCTAAGTACAACTTTAGAAATAATTTATTACTTCATTAGTAGTTCGGGTGGAAACCCTTCCAACTTCTAACATTATCATCCGCAGGTTACTATTATGGATCACTACATGAGGTTCTGACAAGAATCAAAACCCAATCACTTCATCCCATATTTAATCCTATTTCTTATAATTTCTATAAGGTTTTTGTTTTCACTCTCTTTCAGTTTTTCTCTTTATCTTGTATTTTTTTGACTAAGATTATCTTTTGGGTCTTGCCTTCTTGCTTCCTAAACCTTTTTGTATTTTGCACTTCTATTAATTCTTTGTTCTTGTTCCTATTTAATAATCTTTTCATATCTCACATTCCATACTTGTTTCCAGATCTGATTGAAAATCTTTTTTTGTACTTTAGAATCTATTTTTTTGCCATTGTTTCTAGCTTATTTCCATAACAGTTTAGATTAACAGCTTCTTTGATTGCATTACAATCTATTAATTCTACACAAAAGTTAAGAGTGCTCAAACCAGTTTGTAAGACTAATTCTATTAGTCTGAAGATCCATTTATCTAATTTACCTTTTTCTTTTCTATTGTCAACTACTAGTTGTATTATTTTTTCATCTGTTTTCTCTTATATTTTTGATACAACTTGTTGAATTCTTTAAGAAAAGTCTCAGATCCTTTTTACCATACCACTAGAATCTCAATCTTATGACCAGAGCATTCTATTAAATGTCCTATTGTTTCTTGATACTGGTTGTATACTATACATCTTGCTTACTTGTATAAATATGATCTTCTTATTACTAGCTTGTTTAAGGTAGGTAGTTCATTATTGATCAATTTAACCAGGAAGCTTCTTCTCTATGAGCTTTTAAAAGAAATATCCTATATATTTCCATCCTTTAACCTTCCCTATGCCAGATCCCATGAATAGGTTTGATGCTTGTAAACTTGATAATACTATTTTGTCTTTGTTTTGTGTTGCTATGTCTATAATAGAGCTATTGATTTTTTATTAATTTATTTAATGAACTGTCATATTGGACTGTCTACTACTTCTTCTTATCATATACGGTAGTTTCTATGGGTATCTTGCTTGACTTGAGACTCTTCCATTCTATTGCTGGTAACTTTAAAGTCTCTTTGACTAATCAATTTACTTCTTCATTCTATAGATTGTTAGAGTGGGCTTTAATCTTGATCAATGTTAATTGGATATACTTTTTCTTTATAAGATCTAGCATTCTTACCCATAATGATCAATTCTTTTTTTTTAGACATCTTTTGTGTGTCATCTTTGGATCTTCTTTCTTTAACTTTTTCTATTTAGAGATATAGACTTGACTATCAGTAAAGATTTCAACCGTACTGTCTATTGGAGCTACTAAAGCTATTGTAAATAGTGTCACCAGTTTTGCTCTTGTGAATAAGAGCCAGTTTTTGACTCCTGTCTGAAATTTATTTTCTTTTTCAGCTCCTTCTGTTTGTATTCATGCTGCACTCATTTTTGCATTTTTATTTTCATGATCGATTAAGAATCTATTAGAGAAGAAGATCAGCTTCTCCTGCAATCCTTGATTGTGCTGAGAAATTTCAAGTAGGTGATCTTGATATACTCCTTGCTTGACATTGTCTCTGAGTATTTCTTGTTCCCAATCTTCTATTAATACTTGTTTCATTTTTTCAATTCAAACATTTGTCAGATCATGGTTTCTAGAACTATACTCTTGATCATTATACTATTTAGTTTCAGTAGAGAACAAGGAACTTTTAGTAATTGCACTCTTCTAGTATTTTTTGATGGTTTAAGAATTGTATAGTATAGACCAAATCTGATTTTATTTCTATACTATATTCATTCCCATTTCTATTGTTTAATAAGCATCCTTGCATTTGGTAAGGACTATTTCTAGATCATCTTCTATTTCATAATGGTTAAAATGATGAGTTATCACAATACCTTGACTGTTCTCTCGAATTAATTTTCCCTGTACTATTTGTTGATTCTTTTTCTGGGCAACTATCCAGGTTTTCTTTCTTTTATCTCTACCAGGTTCAGGTTTAGTATATTTTGGTAGCCACTTTTCTTCTCATCCTTTTTTTCAAAGTGTTGTAAGATCTTCTATACTTTTTTTAGTTGTAGTTCTTTATATAATATCATACCATCCTGTAATAGGACCTTTGTTAGTATGCTGGATAAGTTGAACCATTCTCCATTTTCTGAATTTTGTGAAGTTTTAGTTTATCAGCTGGTCTATGTATATTAACCTGTTATTTCACAAAGATGATATTGCCCTTCTATATTCTTCTACTGTTAGGTGTTCTTTAATTGGACTATTGCCTTAGGTTCATTCAAAAATATCATTTTACTTTCAGCTCTGAAAAGTTAGTTTCAAATCCTTAGTCAACTTTAGAACTTGTAATATGAAATTTCTTTTATTATTAAGGTGATCTAGGGATTTACATGAAAGAAGATTGTAGAGCTCCCAGTGCTTAATCTGTGCTTGTTTCAACCTAATGATTGTAGTAAGTCCTGTTGAACCCTGATTATTTATTCTATTACAAAGTCTAGTTATTTCGCTTTCTTTTTGAAGTATTCATATACTTTTAAGATTGTATATCTTCAGATGGTAGATCATACTATTGGGAATGGATCTATATAAGGCTGCTTTGTTCTTGAAGAGCTTGTGATATACTGCTATTAAGTTATTGCATATTTTCCAGGACAATATACTATACTGCATTCTAAACTCTATTTTTGGAATCAATACTCTATTTAGTATATAAAGGGCTTACTTATCAATCATTTTTTTGTTTTTGAAAGTTCTTGTAACAGTATTGATTTCTTTTAAGATCTTTTCTTTGAGTTCAATTGCAGTTTTCTGGTTGCCTATCATATTCCCAGGAATCTTGCTTGGTCTTCTCTATCTAACTCTCTAATCACTTCTTTGTTGATTTCTGCATGAACTTCTTCTGGATAGTGGTTAGAATTATTGATAGTAACTAATACTGACTTGTTGCTATTAATCTGAGAATCATTTGCTTTATAAAAGATTCTTGTTGTTTCTAAGATCTTTTCTATATCTTCTTTGAACCTTGCTATCTATGTGATATCATCTATAAAAGCTATGGCTGTATATCTTGATTCAAGCTTTTTAGTGGTAATATTATTTAGATCAGAATTTCATGAGACTTCTATTTTATATCCCTATTCTATGTCTTCTTGAATTTTGCATAGCAAAAGGTCATAGAAAATTCTTCACATTAGTGGTGAGATAGTTTCTCCTTGATCTATTCCATCTCCTGCCCTTATTGGTTCCATGAGATCATTTTCGAATATTACTTTGAACTTCCTATTTTAGAACAGGCTCATTATGATCTTGATAAAACCTTTAGATATCTTAATCCTTTCCATTGCTTTGGTTAGAATTTCCAAGCTAATAGTATCATATACCTTGGCTGTATCTTGGAAGAGTATTCACAGCTCTTTTTTGTTTTCTCTTGCATCTCATAGATATTATTGAGAATTTAAATAAGTTCTGCTATACTTTCTCCTAACAATTTTACATAGTTAGAACTCCTAAGGATATTGTTAAACTTGTAAGTATTTTCCATTCTGGTGATTAGAATTTTGGTGAAGCACTTTCTGGTAACTTCCAGTAGTACGATTGATCTTGTATTTGCCAATTCATATTCCCATGGTTTTGATTTAGCTATTGGATATATATGGTTTTGTTTCTAATATATAGGTATAACTTCTCATCTTAAGAAGATATTCAGTATCTTTTGCAGGTATTCTTTTTCTTCTTGACTCAATTTCTTTAGCATTTAATAACTAATCTATGATTTTTCTAGAGCTTTATTATTTGAAAGCATATGAAAAGTTTTTTCCAATTCTTCATGTGTGATTGATTCTAGAATATTGTTATATCATATATCTTGGATGTACTGTTTGGGATCATATTCCTTTTTTCACTTTTCAGTAAGATTGTCAAAGTTGGTATCTCACTTTTTAAAGGCCTCTTGATGATATCTTATTATTTCGTTTTCAATTTCTTTTTTGTTTTTCATTATGTATTCTATATAATCTTGCTTGACTTTGACCCAGTCAAGTATTATTTTGCTTCTTTCTTTATTTATTAGTGAGTTTATCATCTCTTTTGATTGTATTTGAGATTATTACATCTTAGTTCTAAAGCTAATTTGATTTCCTCTCTTATTCTTTTAATTCTTAAGTTTGGATTTATAAACTTGAGCCTTTCTATTGCATCTTGGATATTTTTTTTCAAGGATATCCAGGGAATGTTGAAGATACTGAATTGGATGCAATAGTTTTCTATCTAATGATGTGAATCATGGGTGGTATTATGTTTTTCAATAGCTATACTAAGCTCCTGCATTTTTGATATTTCTTTTGATGCCTCCACTTTCTTAAAGACTGTTTTTAATTGAAGAGCTCTTCTATATTGCATAAATTCTGGACTATATTTGTATTGTTTTTCCTTATTTGATATCGGTTTTTTGATTTTTAATTTGTTAAAAGCTGCTTTACAAATTAGATCTTCAAAGGTTTTCCAGATTTTATTTGCTAGTAGTTCTCATTCATCTTTATCAGGTTCCTCATTAAGTATAGGCTTCAAAAAAGTTTTGAGTTTATGGTTTAGGCTTTCTCGAAAGACTTGCCATTGTTCAGAAGATGTTTCTTTTAGATCAATCCTTCATATTTTAGATATTGTACAATATTTAATGGTCTTGTTTTTTGTGAATATATTATCATTATATAGGGTTACCAAAAGTATAGTATGATTGTTTTCAATAGTTTCTTTCATGTTTTGATTGTCAAATCATAGGATTGTATATTTTGTTAAGCTCTGTGACATTTAGATAAAATCTATTCTGCTACTGCTTATGACATCTTGCCTTGTAGGAGTTTTGTCTTTTTCTTCCCATATTGTGTATATATCTAAAAAATTCCATTCATCAAGAAAGTTAAATAGAGGAATTTCAGGTCGTCATGAGGGTCTGAAACATGTCTTGAATGAGAATGCTCTATCCTCTGATAGATTATATACTGCATTAAAGTCATCCATTAAAATTGAGTGAAAGTCCTGCCCAAGTTTTTTTCTAATATAGCTTATTAGATTATCTTGTACTTTCTTGTATCTATGTCTATCTGATGGGATATAAATCTGTATGATACAGATTTTATTCTTCTTTATTAATATATTGATAGCAATCATATAGTTATCTGCCTTTTCTACTAATGCTACTTGTTTTTCGAGATCTTTTCTTATTAGTAGACTTACTTCTGCATTATATGAGATATCTTTGTTAGTACTATGAAAGTGTTTATATTCTTTATAGTTACTAAAAGTTCATTTTGCATTATTGTGCATTAGCTTGATCTCGCACAATACTATTATTCCTATATCTTGTTCACTTATGTCTTCTATAAGACTATGTTGATTAGTTATGTCAGTAATACTCCATATATTGTGTGTACCTATTCTTATTATTTTTTTTTCAATGTTATTTTCCTTATCTCTGTTGTTACTTTGCTTTTCTTTTTATTTCCATTTTTTGTTCAGAAAGTCAGTTTTTTCACTTTGTAAGAATTTTTCTAGGTTTGAATTATTTAATTGTACACTGTTATACTCTTTTTGTTAATATTTGCCCTTCTTTGAAATTTCTATTGGAAATAAACTGGGCTCGTTTTTTCTCTTATTATCTTAAACAACTGGTATATCTTTTTAGGAGTGATTTGCTCCTCTTCTACTGTATCTTATTTGTCTATTAAAATCTGTTCTACCCTCTAGTATGACTATTCTACCATTTAACTTTTTTAAGTTGTTTAAGATATGGTATAGTGGATCTTCTTTATTTTCTGTTTCTGTATTTGATATATACTTGTCAAAACTACTGTACTGGCTAGGTCTTGAATTGCCAATAGGTTCTCTATTGCTTCCTGTGGCTGAGTTCTTATGTCTTTCATTATTTTTTTGTCTTTTTCTATCAGTTTGAGTTCTATAAGATCTTCTTTGCTCTCTTGGAGATGGATCTCTTGAGTGTTGCCTTCTTGGAGATCAATAATTCTTACTATAAGAGGAGGAAGAACTAATCAATTTGTTGTCAGATAATAAGTCTATAGATGCTCCATTGTCTATTTCAACTTTTCTATCTTGTACTTTTACTCTTTTTCTTTCAGTATCATATATCTTTTCATTTTCTGCTACTGTATTTTTAACACTTCATGAGAGGTGTAGCCCTTGTAAGAAAACATGTTGCTTATAGATTTTATTGAGGGCCTCTCTGGATACAAAACATATAACTGTGAAGTTTTGTTTTTTCAGTATAAAGGGGTTTTTTGGGATATAATATGCTTTTACTTCTATATTATTGAGTGTCCTGGCTACCAAACTTGAATAGAACTTGTTTATGCCTAATAGTCTTGCAGAGTTTTTGTTTCTTTCTATTAAAATGTTATTGATCTCTCTCTGTCAATTCTTTCTTAGAGAAAATGACTCTAATAGTTTCTGTTCTTAAGGGGTCATCCATAATGTTTTTGGATTTATCTTGAGATACTATACCATTTGATATAAGCCTTGACCCTTGTTTTTGTTTTAATCTTGTAGATATGTATATTTTGCACCTCACTATATCTCTTGAGGTATTCTTTTATAAGGTGTTGTGAAGTTTTGTATACTATATCTATTAGGCTAATATACCATATATTCTCTTTCTCTTTTTCTTTTCTTGATCAAAAGATCTTCTTGTTTAATATTTTCATATTCTATATTAGGTTGATGCTCATATTTTCTATTGTTTTAGACTAAAAGCTTTTTTCTTTTTGTTTATTTCTTTCAAACATTTGAGAAAATCTTCTTCTTCCTTCAGATAAAAACTCAACTATTCATTTTCATTGATAAATTTTTTATAAAGAAGGTTGCACTTGTTTTGTAACAATTTCAATATGCTACCCAAGTATACCTTGGTCTCTTCTTCATTGTCTCCTGGAATATTGGCTGTTATTGCTTCTACTTTGTATTTATCCTTTTTATTTATGAAATAGGAGTTTGGTATTAGAGTTGCTTGCCTGTTTCTTGTTGTGTAAAAGCTCTACTTGCTTATATTATGGCCTTAAATTTTGCCTTTGAGAGTTTCTACTTTTATTTCCTCCTGTTCTTGACTTTCCACTATTGTTATTTTATTATCTAATATTGATTTACTTTCTATATTAGTAGTGATTTCTATTGAAATAAATAATGTTTTTATCGATTTTTCTTTGATTATATTCAGGTATCTATCTTCTATATAGAGTTGAAACAGATCCTTTTCCTTCTTTTTTCTTCATACCAAAGAAAAATAATATATTGTATAAGGATTCATTTCTTGTGAAATATTGTATTATTTATTCCTAGAATTCTGGTGATAATACTGTCCAGTATAGTACATATTTCTGGAGCATCTACTATCATGTCATTATGATAAGTTACTATATATCTTTTTATTTAGCAATTTGTGGTTAGTTCATAGTTTGCCTATTTAATCATATTTTTTTACCAATTGAACTAGTGTATCAATAATATTATCTTCTCTATTATATACTATTTGAAGTATTTGCTTTGCTTTATTTATAATAGGATATATGTGTGAATTGATATTATTGTGTTTGTATGAGTATCTTTTTAATCATATAATCAGATAAATATTGTTATATATTATTTTGTTTGACATACTGTATATGACAATAAGTTACTATATTGATATTAAGAAGTATATGATATATGGCTTCTATATATTTACATGTCCAATATTTGTTTATTAATATATAACTGACTGTGATCAACTGTTGATCTTGCTTTAGATAACATGTGCTAATTAATTATACTGTATACATTTTAGTTTATTGATTTGTCACATCCTACTGTTTTGTTGTAAAATGATCAGCTTGCTTTAATACATGTCAACCAAATAAAAAGTTAATATGTTCGTGTTTATGTGATATGAATTAGTTGATTTGAAATTGTTGTGTTGTTGTGATCTTTTAGCTGTTTAACCAAAGAGACTTAGATATCCTCCTAAGTTTTAGTTAGCTTTGAGATTGTGCTGATTTATCAGTATAATCTATTGTTTTTGAGATTTCTCTTAGTGCCTAGAAAGGTGCTAATCTGCACTGGCCTGATTAAGAGCTTTGTGGAATTGAGGTTGAATCTCAAAAAGCCTATTGTGAATTAACTTGTTTTTGTTTTTTTTCCTTTCTAAAAGCAAAAATGATCTAGGAATATTTGTCTTTTAAGCTGGATGAAACTCCTTTTCTATTGTTGCAAAGTAGATTTTGTTGCCTAGAAGTATATGGTTATGTTCTTTTAGGCTTGTTTTTGTGTAGAAGAGTTTTTGTGAGTTTTTCAAGAAAATTACCAAAAAAGAAAATTTTTTGAAAAAATAAGGATCAGCAAAAAGAGTTTTTTTTTATATTTTTATTTACTTGTTTATCAATAGTCTTAAATAATATAAAAAAATCTTATTATATTATTTTAATATATTTGTTTGTTTATATAGATCATTCTATTTTAATAAAGAATTATTATTATAATATTTATATAAAAAGTTAATCAACTTGTTTAGACAATAAGTTATATATATTTGTTTACTTTATATATTTATATTTGCTTAATATAATTTGAGATATATATATTGTTTTGATATGTATATATATTTAAACTATTTTATATTTAAAGAGCTTTAATATTCTTCTGAATCTTAAAAAAATTAAAGCAACTTGATTTATTAAATAAGTTTAATTGTTTTTAAAAATTTTTATAGTATTTAGAAAGATATTAATCTTCATTGACTTAATTATAAACTATATAAGTTGATATTGGCCTTTTTTTTTTACTATAAATCAATTTTCAAGTATCTTTTTTTTTTTCTAAAAATTTTTTTAAAAAAAATGAAAATTGACAATTAATAAAATAATAGATATCTTTATTTTAATATTTTTGAAAAGTTTTGTTATATATTTTGATAAATTGGTTTAGAAAATATATTATTTTTTTTTGCATATTTAAACCAATTTATTTTTTTAAGAAAATCATCATAAAAAAAAATTCCTTGAAAAAAAAAATCAATGGAAAGAGTTTTTTTTTTTTTGAAGATATTATAGTATATATAACATATATATATATTTTTAAGTATCTATAATTAGATTAAATTAGTCTATTAATTAATTGAAAACTTAAATATATTTTATTTAAATAATAGTCAATCTATCCAATAATCTTCAAATCAGATAGATAGATGGGACAACTATAGCAATAATCCACTTTAAATTAAGAAAAAATATCTTAGTCGTAATATACTAAAGTTGGTAATTCAAGGATAGTTGAGATTGCACAAACACATTAAAATATCAATAATCACACTCTTTCTAGACTTGTGGATCTATAACACAGTGGTAGTATTTCCATGTTACAATTACAAGATTCAGAATTTAATATCATCTAAGGATCAAGTGAAAAAATACCATATACAATAAAATAATTTCATTGGATAACAAGTTAATACTTGTTATTGGATATAGTCCTGATTATTTTATCAATATCTAAAATAGAAGAATCCACTATAATATAATATTATCTATAGCTGATCTCTACCAGATCAGGTTGATCTATAAGTATTGTAAATAATTAGTATCTTATCATTATCATAATAAGATGGAGAAAGATCTTGTGATTAACCAGGACAGAAACTGGATTGGTGAAGGTGCTTAAATAATCTTATCGACTAATAAAGAAGTTGTCAAGTCAAGAAGACTGAAGTTCTGAAGAGAGTAAACATTGTTTCAGTAGAATACATAAAAGCATAATCAAACTTGCCTATAGCAAATTATCAGGAAACCTTAATGGAAGGAGAAATTTACAGATCATACTGAAGTCCCAAAACTGGAAACAGGTCAGAATACATGTAATAGTCTAATAATTAGATTACTCTATAAAATTGTTCTAGGAAAAATTAAAAGAATGTCATATAGTTTCCCTTAACAGGACTAGTTAGTATATATAGTATATAATATATTTATTATATGGTATATAAATTATTATACTATATGTATAATATTATTTTATAATAAATAAAAACCACTTTGAAAAAAAAAGTAATAGACAAAATATAAATAATCAGAAATAACTAAAAGTATTTGACAAGTGGATTTCTAGACTAGTGGAACAGACCTATATAAATAGTCAAGATATTTTAAACTTTTGTGCTAGCCTCATAAGAAAGGATCTCATTCTAGAAATGGTATGTCTAAAATGTCATGGTAAATGCATAAAAAAAAAAGCTAAAAAATGAATAATAAAGATGTAAAAAAGAGTTTGCAATCAAGTTTGAAAAAGAATTTGAAATACAAGATACAAAAGAATTATTGAATAGAAACAAACTCAGGGGATCAATAGAAAAGACAAGATAAAAAAACCTTCAATTCTTTTAGGTCAGAAAACTATATTCTTAACAAGAAAATAATCACTATCAGAAGAAAAAAAACTAGAAGATAGAAGTCTCAAGAAGATTTTTACAAAAGGAGTGAAGTATGAAATGAAGTAGTTGAGATTCTAAACCTAGTTAGAATATCAAAGAGTAATTTACAGTAGTGACTTGCAAGCAATGAAGTTAGCAGTTGGAAAGGTTTATACTTAAACTACTAATGAAGTGATAAATTACTCCTGAAGTTGTACTTAGAGTTTAAGAAATTTAAAATAGAGATAAGTGAGTTAAATAGAGATTTAGCTTTAGCAAAACATTTAATAATGTAAACTATACAAATGTTTAATAAAGCATATATATCTAGCTTGACTTAAGGAAAACAATAATAATAATAATAATAACAATCATACTTTTTCTACTGATATTTTATTTATATACAAAAAAGATGTTTGCAAGAAATTTTTTATTTCTTTGCTAATAAAGTCTTAATACTATCCTTAAATCAACTTGAAGTTTTACTTCAAGAGATATTTCTAAATTTCTTTCTTGTTTATATTCATTCTCAAACAAAAACTCGACTTCCTGTGACTTAGAAAAGTCAAGAAATATCTTCTCTATTTATGGCAAGAAAGTTCTGCAAGAAATAAGAACTAATAGTATAGTATTCAAAACCTTTTATATTAAGTATATTTATAAAGGTTTTGTGCAATGAAAGGTGATAAATATCAAGCCATATTTTCAAAGTGTCTGTCTATTGTTTTTTTTTTCCTCTTATAGTTACCCAAAAATTTTTTGGTTTTTTGAAGAATTTTGTCTATCAAAATTTAGCCCTGAATTTTAGGTGACACAAATATGATTGGTGGACATGAAATATATTAGTAACTGAATATAAACAAGTCTCTACTAGTCACCTTATATATTCTAATGATATAATTGATAATTGAATGAGTTGATTGGAACCCTGTATCCACTTCACTTCTTCAATTAGATTAACCTCAGATCAAGTTTCATGAGACCAATAAGATATAAGCAACAAATCCTTAGGTAGTGAAAAAGCTACTATTCATTCAAGCTAAGATCTTTCTCTCCTATTATTCTAATTAGGTAAAGTTCAAGACCAAGGTCTCCTTTTTATTCTAGTTAAGCAATAAGACTGAATGGTTTCTAGTCTATACTAAGCTTCAATCCTTTGGTTACAGTTGAGAATGTATTTCTCCAGAAGTTGTTAAAGGATATCACAATCAATGAGAATCCCTATCACTTTTAAAACACTTCTACTATTACAAGACAAAAGGATTATCAAGAAATCTGATCTTTTGAATAATGGAAGATATATACCAGTAAATTCCTTTAACTAGGTATAGTTGTTGGAAGGTATTATATTGAAACAATATGATCCAGTTTCTACTAAATTACATAAGAATCTGGGATTCATTATAAGTCATTTCTTTATTATAGGTGGATAAAAAATTACTGCCCAAAGAAGGTTGGGACCAAATATGTTCTGAAAGTAACGGCTCTCACTAGGCAATAAGTCTTTTCAAATGATACATGATAAGAAAATCAAGATCAATAATGGATAAGTTCTTTAGACAGTCAGAAAAAAAAATTATTCTAATCAGATATTTCTTATTAAATAGATCCTGAGAAGCAGATTTTTGAAGGAAGCTAGAAATTTTTTTTCAATTTTTATCTTTTTATTTTCTTGTTATTCATTTAAACATTTTTAGATATTTCCTTCCACTTTTTTCAATTCATCCTTTTATAGTTTTTTGTATTTCAGCAGTTTAGTCAGATATATGGCAATAACAATTTGTTGGCAATAATGTAGTAGACTAGAAGAGTTTTTATTTAAAGATACTGTAAAGTAAAATATTGTTCTCAAGGTTAAACTTAAAGATTTTTATGCTTATAATGAATTAATTAGATTAGAATAATAGTTTGGCTATAGTATATATTATTCTGCTAGAATAAAAATATACTTATGTTTTCAATTGCTAATAAATCAACAATCTAGCCTAGCTATGAGTACTTAAAAAAAAAAATAATAATAATTACATTCTTTTTGCTAATTTTCTGACTACACATAAAAAATATATTTACAAGAAGTTTTTATACTTCTAAATTAATAAAGACTTATTACTTTCCTTAAATCAACTTGAAGAAGCTTCAATAGTTATCAACTACTTTCACTCTTCTTGTTTACTATCCTCTTTAAATAAAAACTTAACCTCTAGTAATCACAAAACTCAAAAAACACCTTTCATACCAATGGCAAGAAAGTTCTAAAAGGAAGAAAAACTAATATACTATTGTCTTACACTATAGAAAAACATTATAGAAGTATATATATTATAATAAGAGACAATTTTTTCCACTCTCTTGTTATCTGTAATACTCTTATAGTGCTCATTTTCAATTTTTTCTGAAGAATTTTATCTACCTCAATTTGACTCTAAATTTGGAGTAACACAAAGTTTTTTACACTGTGAGTAGATAGATAAAACTCACCTTAGTAAAAGAATGTAAACAAGCTTCCATTGGCCATTTCACATATCTGAATGCATTTCCTCAACTTTATAAGAACCTGGGATTTACCATAAGTCACAAAGCTGATATGAATAAATACAGAATATATTCCTGCTTACATAATTGGTTCCTTCAAGAAAGAGTCTATCTGACTATAGTAAAGATCACAAGATATTATAACTGAGTTTTATAGTTGTAGTTACCTACTTCTAGCTACTGAATAAATTCTCTTTCCAGCTTTGTTAAATAGTTAAAGATTTAAAACATTGTCTCTGCAGCAAAGTTGGATTTTATGGTAGGCAAGATATAAGGAGTCAAATTTTTTTTTTTGAGATGACATATCTTATCTGAGCATAGTGATTATAACAAATTAAATCAAATCAGATTTTAACTAGATTCAATTTGATCCAGTTTTTATAAATATAAATTAAATATGGATCCAATTTATTTTAAACTAATCCAATCTGATATAAACTTATAACAATTTGATCTAATTTTATTTGAATCTGAATTTAATTTAATTTAATCTAATCTGAATTTGAATTTGATTTGGATTCAATGCAAAAACAATTTGAAATTGATTTGGTATATTTTGAATCTGTTTAAAAGCATATTCAACTATAACTGCTTTGATTTAACTAAATTAAATTAAATATATTTAAATTAACCTAGCTTTATTTTAATAAAAAAAATTTTAATCGGTATATTTCCTTTAGAAATATTTTTTAACTTTAAATTTAAAATTTTTCTTTTATTAAATTTAAATAAATTTATTTATTCAATCCATGGTTATTAGCTTACTTCTATATTAATATACTCCCCACTATAGTCAGTACTCTCTAAAATAACTTGATTTTCTATATCTTTTTTTTTCTTTATTTTTTATTATCAATGTTTCAAATACTTGCAAAGCATGTTAATCTATCAATAATTGATTATGTTGATAATCTATATGATATACTTCTTCTTTATATTTTTTCCATTTTTTTATAGCTGATACTATTTTTTTGATCAAATTTTGGAATAACCTATTAGTTATATCTTCCATCTATAATACTATAGTACTATGTAATTTATTCTCTAGCTAGCAATAAAGAGTATTTCCTAGTAAAAATTGTGACAATTTTAATTTGTTAATAACTTAAATTTTTAATAACTTGTAATATTTAAAAAATATCTGTTATTTCAACTTTAATTCTCCATTTAATCATGTAAAAGTTGCCTCCATTAAAATCCCCTTTAATACAGATAAATTCTTTATCATTAACAGGTCGTATTCTTTTTAGGCAAGTAGCTGCAATTGCATGGTCCAAAAAATTAAAGTCGGTGTGAACAAATTGGCTATATCTCCAGATTACATAGACCTCATATAGATCTAAAGAATAGTTTAAATATATTTTTTTATTATCCAAAAAAAACTATAATTCCTTTGTCGGTAGCACCATATTTGTTGCCATCTAGCTAGAATAGATCATATTCTTCTATTTTTTTTGTATACTTGAGATTATATCTTTAGAAAATATATGTATAACATAGCTTAAAAGAAAACTATTCATCACTATAACTTTATCTTCTTGCAAATATTACCTTTCGGGCCCTTATAATTCAACAGGTATGTTATGCATATAGGTAAATATTCCACTTTCTCTTGTTGAAAAATACCTGCAAACATTAATATTAATAAAGTTTTAAAAATTAAAAACTTGAGTTTAGTTAAATATACATCCTATAGCTGTTAAAGTATTTTGATCCAATTCTTTGATTTCTGGTGATCGGGCAACTTGTCAGTACAAAACAAACATGTTGTTAATTGTACTTCTCATGAGTTCAAATATATCAGGACCAATATGATTTCAGTATATAGCCAGTATCACTTTGTTAAATCTTTATCACAAACTATAATTTCTTCATTTTTTTTATTATTCTTAAAAGACAGGAGGCAGTATTGATCGCAGATACATAGGAAAGCAAGAAATTTGTTTTTTCAAATATTCACTTTCCTTTTATTTTTTTTTCATTATAACCAGAAAGAGGGTTAAGATATATCATTTTTACTACATATATCTTCTCAAGATACTTTTGAGTCAATAAATTTTTTTTGACCTGTAATTTAGCCAAGTTAATATAATTATAAAAAATTGTAAAAATTTTAACTTACAAAATTTTTATGAGTCTTTTTTTTTTTGAATTTTTTTGTATTGTTAATGTTAGCTTTCAAAGTAGCAGTAGCATTTTTCAAATCATTATCACAAGTAATCAAGAACCTCAAAAATTTCCTCCACAAGTTGATCTGGTATTGTTTTATTGTTAATAAACTTGAAAATATATGCAAGTATTTTTTATTATATTTATATTTTATTAAGTATTGATGTTAAGGTCAGAAATGGTCAGGTGAGCATTCAACAAGTAATGTATCAGTTCACTTAAAAATATAGAATATTTTATTGGATCATCATATTTTTGTTATATAAGAAAATGGAGAGTAGTAATAAAGGTTTCTAAATTGAGACATTATAAATTAGCTTAATATGGATAGTACCCTACTAATGCAAAATAAAAATTAATAGCCAAAAAATAGCCTGTTGATAATAAAATTCCACTTGTTAGCCCAGGGTTTTCCACTGGTAACAAATGGTATTAACTGGCACCTGCAAGTAGTGTTTGATAACAATCTTGTCTGCACTAGTCCAGAATTTTCTACTGGAGGCACAAGTCATTCTTATTGCACCATTCCTATCTCAATACCAACACAACAAAGGTTGCAAGCCCAGGATTTTCCACTAGAGACAATATCAATGTTGCATCAACACTTGCAAGCACTATCTTATAATTATATAGGTCTATCTGCACTAGTCTAGGATTATTCACTGAAGATATTTAATATGCTTAATTGATATAATGTATAAAGGGCATGTTGATTTAAAATTTCCTCTATTCACTCTTTACAGAAAGAAATTAGTGATTTTTTGTAACTTTTCTACTTATGTTGACTTGGTCTATGCTAGTTAAATAGTGTTATAATCAATACTAGTAACAATAAAGTAATAACAGGCTATTATAGTATCGATAAATATTGCTTACTTATTTATGATATAAGCTAAAGGCTTGTAATCGATTACAGCTGAGGTCAAAAAACTAAGGAATAAAAGCAAATGTTACAGTTAGTACTAGCAGTAATAAAATAATAGCAACAACATGTACAGTATCAGCAAAGCATTGCTTATATATGACTATAGAATGTAAAACTTGTAATCAACTGTGGATTGATAGACAAAGTAACTGAGAATCAACAAAGTTAAAGCTGATTGTTAAATAATTGAATAAAATATAAAATATAAAAAAAACAAGTATATATATTAAGAAAAGCTATAACAAGTTGGTAAAAATATAAAGATAGCTAGTGTGTTGCTTACATTGATTGGTAGAAGAAACTGTTGGTAGTAACAATAAAATCGATCACAATTTCTTAAATTGATTGCAATTTTTTTTTATAAATCAATTATGTTCAATTGTATATTTTAGATTTTATATAGATTTATATTTATATTTGTAATATTGATTTACATATTATCGATTTTTAACAATTATGATGCTTGTATCAGATCAATAATTATATTGCTTCTACTTGTAATTTTAGTATTTATGACAACAATATCTGCTTTTAAATTATCTGTTTTAACAATTGCTTCTTCAATAAAACAATTTTATATTAAACTCCAATAAACATAACTTTAATGACTATAATTAGAGCCAATAAGGCTTTTATTTAATATATTAAATACTATTTTATACATGACTAGTATCAAAATTTATATATAAAGTAAAATTTTAATCATTGCTTGCTAGAGGCCCTTGTCATTATAACTTTAAATATATGCATGCCCTTACTGTTTTATCTAAAAGCCAGTTTTTTTTATCAATAATTAAATTTTTGCAAGTTGAAAAAACCTGTTCCACAAGCACACTAGTTGCAGACATTGCTAAGTAATCATGTGCAATACATGTCAAATGTGAAAATTGATATTCATTTATTTTCCACCATTTCAAAATATCTATTTCCTTTGTTATCTGAGGTAATGAAAAATATAGCTGTAATTTATTTTGATTTTCTATATGTCGTCACTTGAATAATTTTGTCCTAACTAATATGTCTCTCTCATTTTGGTGACTTCTATAGTTCTTAAATTTAAATATCTATATTCTTAAAAAATATTATCAACACTAAAAAATAAAAAATATTTAATATTAGCAAGTTATATTACAAATAAGAATAAATACAATAAATATATTTACATTTTTTTTATCTCTTTAATTAAATTTTCCAAACTATCTTCAACAAAGTATTCTATTTTAAATCACGTATCTAAAACAACTACTAGTGTATAAATTTTATTTGTTTTTTTATAGTATTCTAAAATTTTATCCTGACATATTTTTGCTGCTTCTTTAATGTTCTAATTAATTCTATCATTGTCGATAGTATCTTCCAAATTATCAATTAAAATATTATATAATAGAATTGTAATAGAAAGTGTTGGATATGTTAATATTAATACCATTGTAGTTGTTTCATGAAAATACCCGAAAAATTTTGTTATTTGTTCAAATATATTCCAAACATTATTTGTAAATATATAGTTTTTTAATTCTTGGCTTGATATCATAAGATATTCAATTGCCTACAAATATACAATAAACTGTTTAAATTATATTAAAAAAAATTTTTTTTTAAATGCTGATTTTGTCATACTTTATTAAAACTCATAGATAAAAGGAATTGAGTTAACTCAAATACCATATATCTGAATTTTCATATCTAATAAAGTAAAAACAATAAAAAATCTTCTTTAAGGATTACTCTATCTTGTGACTAAGTCATCCCTTTAAAGACCAGAGAATTGATATATAGCTCCACTAATACTAAAATAAATTTTAAATATGTATAAAGGAAAAATAAAAGAAAGAAAAAGTTGTGTTTCTAGTTGTGTTCTACTTTTTGAGAAGTTTATCAAAGTTTAAGATTTACTTGACAAAGTTATATTTGATATCCTATCAAACTTCTCAAGCTAACTATTCTTATAAATAATAGGACAAAGCTATACAAGCTTAAATAGAGATAAAAATTTTATATTACAAAAAAGACACTAGAGAATTGAGAAAAATGGTTTGGTTATGTTTGACTATTATTTATCAGTTCTGATCTTATTTCTTCTATATCCTATCTAGTATGGGATCTTCTATAGATGTTCTTTTGAGTAATAACAAGTCAGGGTTTCATGGAAGCTCTAGGACATAGGCAAGATAAAAGAAAAGAAAAGTTTGGGACCTATTATTTGTCAGTCTGTTCTTCTTTACCATTATGATAATTCCATCCTAAAAAAGAGAATCTTGATACTTCTGACATACATCCTAACAGACTTGATAAATGTTACATTGTTTTCTCCAGAGTATTACCATTCATAGAGATTGAATCATTGTCTATGGTTCTGATGTATTCTTTGGGTATCTTTGATCCAGTGACTGTAAATTGATATTGATGATTAGATGTGAATGATTCTAAGATCTTCCAGATCTCTCAATAAGCTTGTGATAAAAGATAGAAGTAACACTTTTCAGGCATTGTCCTTGTTTTATATTCTCTTGAGTTTTGTTTTTATCTATTTTCTTAGATAGGTAAGGAGAGGTATGTTCCCTTTTTTTTACTTCTTCAATAATATAGGAGTTGACAGTATTCCTTATCCAATGATTTATGGTAAACCTTAGGTTCTTATGGAGTTAAGGAAATGTATTTGAACATATAAATGATCAATAGGTGCTTATTTATTTCTTTTTTCCTAATATGTTTGGTTGTATCCAATCATGGTACAAGAAACTTTGTGCTACTCAAAATTCAGGATCAAACTGAGATAGATAAAATTTCCTAGAAAAAATCTTGAATCAAGCACTCTTATAGTTAACTCAGGGAACAAGAGATAAAAGTAAGTCTCTTGCTCCTATATCAGACTAAGTAGTATTTCTCTACAGTGTGAGGTGACTGTATGTCAGTTTTTCTTCCTTTCAGAGCCTTCTTGTCATTAGTAAAAAAGGTAGTTGCTTGACTTTTTTGGTTATAAGAGATTGAGACTTGTGTGAAGTAAGATATAAACAAGAAAAAGAGGGAAATAAAATAACTTCTAAAGATTAATTTCAGGTTGATTTAAGGAAAGTATTAAAGTTTTATTAGTAAGAAGGGGCAAAACTCCTCTTATGAAAGTCTTTTTTGTGTGTGGTTAAAGAATCAATAAAAAAAGTCATGTTAAAATTTGTTTAAATTATATTAAATAAATATTAAATAATATGAGATAAACATACATACACAACTCTTTCCCGATCACTTGAGGCGCAGCAACCTCGACAACAGGGAAATGGTTTTCAACACTAGAAACCCTAAGGTTTCGCAGCTCGAATAGCAAAGAGTAGAAAGACAACTAAGAGCAGAAAGAAGGAACAAGGAAACTGTTTCCCTTTGTAATCAATCATATGCCAAGAAGCCCACCAACATGTAGACAAAGACAGTAACAACTCCGGCAGCAGGTCCCAACTATGATAGCAAGGAATCAGGCCCCCAGGAGGCCTTAATGGAAACAACAACTGGTGCAACAACCATGGATATAGAAACCGAAACTCCCCGGGTGGAACGAACATGGAGTGAGCAGATGGAAGAAGAAGAAAACGTCAGCGGAAACCCTGGTCAGACAAACATCCCAGGCAGAAGGGATGACCAGCCAGGAATATACACAAGAGGTGGAAACAAGCACTCCGTCTGGAACGTGACACCTAGCAACACAGAATGAACCGGCTTCTGAGGTAAACGAGGAGGAACGCTGGACACCAATAGAACGAAAGAACAAATCAACCCATCCCACCAACAAGCCCAGACCGAGGTCACCAGTCAACCCAGAGGTTAGGTACGGAAGAGAAAGGTTCAAAGTGGAAATCGACGCTAACATCACTTCAGGTCAGAACAATGACGCAAAAATTTTATACCTAACCAAAGTCCTTAACTCCCCTCCGGATCTCATTGCAATCTATAGTGAACACAACAAGGAGGGCACTCAAATCGTCACGATTTTTGAGGATCAACAAGCGGCAGATGACGCAACCAGAATGGAGTTGCCAAATCTAGGTGACAACAAGCTCACACACATGCATATCAGCAGACAGACGATCGAAAAAGGTAAATCCATAGTGGTCTGGGATATATCCCTGAACACAAGACTTATGGAGGTCCGACAACACTTCGCCAGGTTTGGCAACATAGCAGGTATTAGTATGAGAACACAAAACCAGTGGCAGTGCGCCACCATCACCTTCGAAGAAGAAACAGTCAAGGAGGACCTAGTTAAGCAGCACAGCATTCTCATCAAAGGAGATGCAGTCAGGATAAACGACGCCAACTGGTCTGTGGATCAGATGAGGGAACGACACAGCATAGTAGCCAAACTAGTGAACCTGCCATCAGGTACCACTGCATGGGACCTGAGACAAGCCCTCGAAGAAATGAAAGCTCGCACATGCTATATACCCTGCACATGCTCAACCAGATATCGACCCAAGAAGTTCGCAGTGGTTAGTTTTGAATCAAGAGAGGATCTCCTCAGAGCTAAGGACTTAACCTTTATCCTAGGTGAAACTGACATTTCCTTGATCCCTATCAGTACGGCATTATGCGCCATCTGTGATGCGACAACACATCTCGCTAGAGAATGCCCCATCAAAGAACAAAAGAAACAATGGAGGGATTTCAACCATATTCAGACTAAAAAGTACGGACAGATCTACAGTAAATTCAAACCAGCCAGAACGGCGGACTCAGAGCATATGCCTTACTGAATAACAAAAGAAATGCCAAACCAGCATCATATGTAGCAGCGACAAGAGGGAACAGCAAACAACAAGATAGGGCAAACCAGGAATAGACTCAACACAGGTGGCTGAAGCAATCCACCCACCAACAAGGGTACACACAGCAACAACCAGACCTTCAGGACGTCATGGCCATGCTCAGATCGATCCAGAAAGAGATTGCTAGCCTCAAGGAGATAGTAACAGACCTGGACGAAAGGGTCACCAACTTGGAAGCCTACGATTAGGAATACTATGAAGAAATGGAACAGGACTCACACAATGGCAAAAGAGAGCAGGACGCCTTACGAGGGAACAGCGTTAGTGGCTCAGAAGTGTCTCCACAAACCCAAGAAACATCAGACATCCGCGAAAGACAGCAACAGATCAATAAAACAATGGAGGACATGCAAGCGAACATGCAATGAGCACTTAAGGCCATAGGTTCCTTAACAAACAATCAGCATCACAATCAATAACAATCTTATGACTAACGAACCCAACAATATGGAAAATTTTATAAGTGACTTTCAAAATACAGAAACTGAAACAAATGAAAAAGACTGCTCTGCAAAGTTCTGGAGAACAGAAGGATACGAGTGCCACTGGATGAATTCAGATAAAAAACAAGGCACAGGCATGGGTGTGGCCCTCAGACTGGAATTGGCAAAAAGGATAGTAAACAAAGAAACAATTGAAAGAAGAGCAATCATGCTGAATTTAGCCTTCCCACGGAAGAAGTACATAAGGATCATAGGATTGTACTCGCCAGCGAAGCACTCAGAGAGACCGCACTTTGAGAAGAAGATAACAAGATGGCTTAACTCGAGCTACAAAACAAACTGGGAGACCATAATGGCAGGAGACCTGAATGACACTAGCATACCCTGCATGGACAGGTTCTCAAGCAAGTACCACCATTTTGAGAACAAGCTGTCATCAAACAGTATCCTAATTAATGACCTCAAGAACCGAGACATGATAGACACATTCCGATCAACGAACCCGCAAAAAAGAGAGTATACGTGGGAGCTAGAAGCGGAAACAATGAGTAGAATAAACCAGATATGGATGACACAGAATGGACAGGTGGAATTACTCTCAGCAGAAATCATCAACGAGTACAAGCAACTATATGAAAGTGACCACGGAATTGCAGTCGCCAAAACACAAGTATTTCTTTCCCTAGTGAAAAAGAGGAGAAACATTCAAAAGGTGCTCAATACTCAGTACAACTGGTCAGGCACAGCTTCGGCACAGTGGGAGAAGTGGACTAGCCATATAGAAAAAGAGATAGAGGCTTGTAAGAGAACATCCGAGTCCAGAATGGATGCTGACAATCTCTGGTACAGCCTAAGGGAGATAATCCTCAAGTCAACAAGTCTATATATACCAAAGTTTAAGCAAAGGCAGATCAAGACACAAAGCAAACAAGAAATGCTCACGAGGATTACACTGACCAAATTAATTGGACTCTGCCAACTCAAAAAACGTCTAGCAGAAGCGATCAACACAAGCCCTGGAACTGAAGCAAGGGAAAAGATCACAAAACTAGCACGGAACAATGACCTTGAGCTCCCAGAAGCGCTTGAGAGCCCAGGTGACTTTAAAGCAGCTAGAGTCAGGGTAATTGAGGAGATTAAGAGAATCAAACTCAGCATGCACAAACAGCTTTGTAAAGAGAACAGCGAAAGGATAAAAGCGGCCATCAACAACCGCCTCGACTGGTTTGCTAGCGACAAGAAAAGGATGATAGATAGCTTCCTTGAAAGAGAGAAACGGAAGATCAAACTAAACAAGCTGATAGTAAAGGCTGAGGAACCAAGTATCGTATACGATGAAGAAGAAATCAGGACACGAGTACGAAGCCACTTTGAGGAATGGACCAAGAGATCCACCCCGAGGAATTTACCGCAGGAATGGCAAAAAGAGTATGAACCCCTACAACAAATTGACGCAGCCTGGTACGAAGGAGTTACCAAAAAGTTCTCGACGATAGAAATAACCAACATTATAACCAAGGCAAGCAAAACATCTACACCTGGCCCGTTACAAATTCCATACATAGCACTACATCATCTCGGCCCAAAGGCATTGAGGAGTATGAAGGTGCTTTTCAACACAGTCTTTCAAAAAGGGAAAATGCCAGCTGAATAGAAAAACGGAATGATCTATCTGATCCCGAAGACGTACGATTGGGGCAATGACCTCATCAAAGTCAGGCCTATCACGCTCCTAGAATCAGTTAAGAAAATCTTCACCAAAGGACTGGTTAACAGACTGTCCAACATACTCACAAGACACGAAATATTATCAGAACACAACTGGGCAGCACTACCCGGGACAAGTACCGTAGAACCCATCTTAGCAGTCAACTCAATTTTCGTGAATGCAAGGGAGAATAATAGAGAACTATGGATCCTGTTCCAGGACATGAGCAAAGCATATGACAATGTAGACCTGTACATCTTAGCAAAAGCCATGTGAAGGATTAAGCTCCCAGAGCCCCTGATCAATCATCATGGAAGGTTTCAAAGACCGGAGAAACACAGTGCTCACAGGGGTGAGAATTACAGACCCATACACAGTCAGGAATGGAATTGACCAGGGTGAGGCTATATCACCTTTCCTGTGGAGGATATACTACGATCCATTAATCTGCAAAGTTAGCAGGCTCCAAGGGTACAAAAGCATGAACAGAAAGTATGGAAGAACCCAACTCGGCACTTCCTGCAGTACCACGAGTACATCAGTTATGGCATACATGGATGACACAGCATGGATTGCCAGGGATCGCAAACAGCTCAAGGCTATTACTAACACAGCTGTCTCATTTTATAACTTCGCTCAAGTCAAAGTTAACCCAAGTAAGTCAGAGCTTATCGTACTTAACAATAGGCGGAAAACTGAAACAACATTCGAGCAAGACATGATCAAAGCAGCCACCAATGCAGTCCGGTACTTCGAAGTCTAGTTCGATCCTGACGGTCGGAAGAAACATCAAGCAAATGTACTTCACCAAACAACCTTGAATCTCACAAATCAGCTGTTCTGGAAGAAAGTATCGGACAAGCAAACGCAATATCTAGTCAACCACGTAATCATACCTAAGCTGGAATACCTGGTCCAAGATCTCTGCCTAACAGCAATCAAGACAGAGTCGATAGACAGGAAACTGAGAAGGATTATCAAACACAAAACTGGTTTTCTCGCATCGGCCCCAAACTCAACCTTCTACAGTGACCTAGGATACAATGTCTTCAGCCTGAGAAATCGCATGCTCCAGAAGCACTTAACAGTCATTGAGGCACTTCACAAGGCCATCAACCATGCTGGCAGACTATGTAGAGAAAGAGTGGCAAACCTCCAATAGGCAGCCTGGTTAGAAACAAGTATCCTGGAGACATGTCCCAAGGTTTACGCAACAGGAAAAAACTTCATACAAGATGTGCTCATACAAGAACAGAAGCAAGACCTGTCCTTCAGAAACAAATGGCATGAGAAGGCGACACCAGAGGTGGATCTGACATCAATAGAAGACTTCATGGGGAGAAAGTGGTATAATAAATACAGAGACAAACTACAAGCTAATAACCTCAGATGGATAGAATAGTTCATTAACTACAATAAAACAAAAACAATAAGTTGGGCACAAATTTGTTACACAAGTCATCGAAACACACAAGGGAGACAGTCACAATTCTATGAAGAGATCATTAACAAGATAACTACAGGAACAACAAACCCAGATATTGCAACAAGACTTACAAACCTGTACCCTGGGTTTAACCCCTTCCATAACATGGTCTGGGTGGAAAGATGGAGTAGTAGATCCCTAAAGAAACACAAGCTCATTTGGATCGTCGCTGAAGAGAACACTGGTGAGGAAGACATACTCATAGGAAGGCTAAAGAAAAAGGACACAAACATCACGACTGCCAGACATTACAATAGGCAGGAACACTCATCCCACATAACACCATGTGCTGGATGCGACAGGAACAAATCAACCTCCGCAGACACATACATTGTAAAAATGATGAGTAAAGACACGATTGTAGTTCCAGGAAGATGTAGACAAGGTAGCACAGATCAAGGCGGAAGCAAAGTAACTGAACTCCTAGCATCGCCACAGAGTATCAAGACTAGACTGGATCAGGAGAAAAGTCACAGCTCAAGAAGCCTCGAAGACATTCGTGTCCCTGAGCATGTCCGCACAGAGAGTTGAACTGAATGGATCAGAGACATGTTTATCAAAGCAAGAATCAGTCGACTCCAACAGGAGACAAGAGAGTGGAGGAGAGTCAGAGTCACAACTGACGTGAGTAGTTACAAGAGATTTCATACCATTGCCTTCCAAGTCGAAAACCTCAAATCAGGAGAGAAAACCAAAATCGCAGCCTTCAAGATCCTACGCAGGGTAACGCCAAACGAGGCTGAGCTCAATGCAGTTACAGCAGCCCTCATATCTCTTCCACATGGAACAAAGGCAACTCTAAACACAGACAGCCAAATAATAACCACTGCATTGGAAACCAACAGGAACAAGAGCAAGATAGCAAGGCTTATGGAACACACAAGGAACCTTGCAAGGTTAAAGGATATTGAAATCAAAGTCGAGAAGATCCAGAGAAACGGCACTCTGACTCTAACCAGAGTGGATAGTAAAGCCAAGCGGACAAGATTCAAGTGGCAATCCACATGCCTTGATATAATACCACTTAACAAAAACGAGCTAACGCTAGCATACAAGGATGAGAACAGTAACTTCAATGCTAAAGAGGCTGTCCGCAATTACTTCAAAAACAAACAAATCATGGACTGGTGCAGCCTGGAGAGGAACCAGGACCTCAGACTACTCAACAACACAATTGACTGGAAAGTAACAGTGGATTATCTACACTTCAGAAGGATAACGGTGGGACCAACAGACAATGAGGACCACCAGCGTAGGACTTTCAAATTGAAGTCCTGGACACAGGAGCACCAACCATAGTCAAATTACACAGCAGAAGAAAGGATCTATACAAATCCAGTAGATGCATCTGGTGCAATGAGGCCACCGAGGATTAAACACACATCTTCACATGCAGAAGGAATAAATTTTACTTTAGCTTGCAAGTACTAGAGATCATAACAAATCACCTTCAAAGCAGGGAGAAAAGAAGCAAACAATGGGTCCAACAATGGACTAAGAAGGCAGAATGTAACGCACAGACCATTTGGATTAACATGATATCTAGGAGCCTGATCCCCAAGGACATCGCAGACTTGTTTCGTGAGTGGGCCAGAATTTTCAAGAAAACGAAAGTCAAGCACACCCTCTTGAGGTGTTTCGAAGAAATCCAGGACCTTGCAAGGGAAGTATGGTGACAGAGGTGTGAAGCAACTGGTGAGTGGGAAAGATCCCAAGGAATCACAAAAGCAGAGAAGAAAGTGAAAGGCAAATGGAGTCAGAACACGCAAAAAGACCGAACAGGGAAGAGTCCAAACAAGATTGGTCTGAACTGGAAGAAAACTAAAACTTTTAACTTCCTTTTCTCACGAAAACACAAAGAAAATGGTGCTAACTCAGCCTAGGCAAGTTAGTTTTCCGAAAAGAAGGCAACAAGCTACGGAGATCCAGTAGGAGATCCAATCTAGAAGATATCTTTCATAGTAATTTCGCTACACGCTAGTATAGCCTGACTTCTAGTTAGCTCTGAAATAGATAACACAATGTAATATCTGAGTAAAAGCTAAATAAAGATCAACTGGGGGCCGAGCCAGCTTTTTAAAAAAAAAAAAAAAAAAATATGAGATAAGCATACTATTTTTAGCTGTATAGTACATGCAACCATATTATATGCTAAATTCCACCAAGTTTTTACATCTAAAATAAGTTTTAAAGTTTCTATTTGCTGATTTTTGCAAGCATTATTTAATTTTTCCAGTCAATGAGATGATGATTAAATTTTTATAACCAGTTTTTATAACTGTATATAAATAAATTAGTAAATATAAAAAACTATATACTATATATATTGTATAAGCTTTCTTGTTTTAGATTTTTTCTTAATATATTTAAAGCTTCTTGTACACTTAAATTAATAACATGCACGAAATATCGTAAATGGTTTTCTGTTGTACTAAAAGATATTACTTGTTTTTCAACTGTTTTTAGTATTTCTATATTGTAAAATTCTAATCACTTTAATCTATAAGATAATTTATTATCAAAAAAAATTACTTAAATTAATCTAATTCATATACTAAAAAAGAATATTTATCAATTCACATAGATTTTCCTGATGAATATGCTCAAATAGTGTTTATAAATTTGATTCAAATCTGATTGATTTGTGAATCAGATACAAATCAAATCAAATCAAATTTCAAAATTTTTAATTTGATCAGATTTGGATCGAATCAAATTTTAAATTTATAAAATTATTGAATTCAAATTAGATTTAGATCAAACCTGATATAATTCAAATCAGATATGTATCAGTTTATATAAATTGTTATATAATTATTTAATTTCATTTAAATCGAACTATCTAGGAAATTAAAATCAAACTAATTTAAAAAATTAAAATAAATTATTTTTTTTTTTTAAGAATAATATAAAATACTTGCTCTTCTTGATAATTTTTTAAACTTTTCTTTACAATATTTTAATTTTGTTGCTTAATTACTTTCATCATATCCTTTGCTTTTGCTAATTTATTTCTTTTAAAAATAGAATATAAAAACTTATTTAATAGTATATAATTTGTATATAAGAAAAGTAATAGTTTAACTATCCACAACAATATCGATATTAAAAATACTAATACAAGCAATCCATCAGAATCAGCCTCAGTTACCTCAACAATTTCTAGAAGTAAAGTATAGGAACACTTTATAAGAAGTGCAAGTTTTAAAGAAAACAAAAAGGTTACCTATAAATATTGTAGGACAATATATACTTGTAGTGGAGGTAGTACTTCTAATCTAATGAAGCATTTTGAAAAAACTTATCCAATAAAATTAAATTTAATAACTGACAATATTAATATTATCAATTTTTTTAAAACAAAGGTAATTTCAAATAATTTTTAAATTTATAAAAAAAATACTATTAATTTTTTGTATTTATATATAGTAAATATATAACTCAACAAAAATGAAAAAAAAACTTGTTCAATAGATCATTATTAATAAGCAAGCTTTTACAGTTGTCCAAGAACTAGCTTTCTTTGCTTTCATATAAACATTAGCATCAGATACAAAAATACCATCAGCTACTTCTATTAAGATCTGTATAATTGACTTTTATTTAAATGATCAAGAAAAAATTCAAAGGATATTACAAGAAATAAAAGTAATATTTCATTTATACTTGATATTTGGATATTAGTTTAAATAAAAACATTTTTAGACATAACTGCCTATTTTATCAATAAAGATTGGAGAATACAAAGTATAATAATAGATTTTATACAACTGTGGAGTATATATTCAAATAAAAGTATTAAAGAAATATTTTTATCATATTTAAAGAAATTTATGATTCAAATGAAGGTAAATTTATTTATATATTTAAAATAAATATAATATA
>CAJVPT010000463.1:0-29837 GCA_910592055.1 Acaulospora colombiana
TTTTAAATGAATAGTTAATAAATAATTTAATGAATTATTAATGAATTTTTAATGAATAGTTTTGATGAATAGTTGACGAATAGTTGACGAATAATTGACGAATAATTGACAAATGGTTGACAAATGGTTGACAAATAGTTGACAAATAGTTGATGAATAGTTGACAAATGGTTGACGAATGGTTGATGAATGGTCTACAAATTTTTGATGAATAGTTGCAAATATAGTTGACAAATAGTTGCCAAATAGTGGATGAATAGTTGATGAATTTTTGATGAACTTTTAATGAATAGTTTTGATTGTCAATTTTTGTAGTTGCCGATTTATTTATGTCATTTTTTTTTTGCTGAATTGCTTATTTTTTGCTGAATATTACATAAGTGGTAGTATTTTTTGCCAAATGTTACATGAGTGATAGTATGCCGAATAATTTTTTTTTGACTAGTGTACTTTAATACTATAAGAAACTCTTTCATATTTTTTGATAAAATTATTTTCTAGCTATGTTTTGACTATATATAGAAGTGAACTACTTTTGCTAAATAAAAAATAAAAATTCTTTAAAACAATTATCTATATAGTCAATTTTATAAATGAATGGTAAAAAAAAACTTTTTTTGATATTATTTGAGCAATTGTTATATCTTTTAAAATGGAAGGAATTCTATCTCTAAGAGAAAAAGGATTAAGAATAGTGATATACAGTATATATAGTTATATAGGTTAATTTAATACAGAATATTCTATCTTACTATAGATTCTCTTTATCTTAATACAGTAAAGTTGAGATATATTTATTAGATTTCTATATCCTAAAAATTGAGCTAAATAGTTTAGTAGTTATGAGCTTCTTTCTTTTTCAATACTGATTGATCTATGTAGATTACAATTTCAAAAATCAGGTTTATATAATTATAGTTCGTAAAGTATAGTTTTTGAATTAAGTTGATAATTATAATAAGAATAATATTCAATTTCAAAGATAGTAATACAAAAGAAAATACATATAAAGATACGTATATTGTCTTACTTACTTTCAATTACTGAATAGCATTATTTAACTTCAATTTTTCAATCAATAAAATTTTGATTGCTGAATTTTTTGATTGTCAAATTTTTGATTGCCAAATTTTTGATTGCCGATTTTTTGATTTCTGAATTTTTGATTGCTGAATTTTTGATTGCCACTTTATTGCCGAAATGTAATATGCCGAGTGGCAGCAATCAAAAAGAATTCGGTAATATTTTTATTATTAAATTTAATCAAATTCAGCAATAATTTAGCTGCCGAATGACATAATTTCGACTAGTGGTAACCTTAGGTAAAATTAAATTGGATAATATTGATACTTAATATAGAAGTTTATAATATCATATAAAATAATCTATAAGCTAACATATAGATAAAAATAAGTCTCGAGTTCACAAAGAGAACTGAGAAGTAGACACTTACAAACAAGACCCAACTATAACAAAAACACCTTGGCGAAAGGAAACACAAGAGTTATATACAAAGAATCCAATATACAGTTCTCAAAGAAAACCATACTAGACAAGAGAAAAACAACCAGCCAAATAGAAAACAAGGCAAATGAACAGAAAAACAATATGAAGAGAATGTGCTACACCACAGAAAATAAAAAAGAAGCTAAACAGATAAGCTTTTCCATGACAAAACCTCAAGTACAATGGAGTGAACAAGTTGAAGAAAACTTTCAGCAAAATGGTCAAAACACAACAAATACTTTTATTCCAGAAAGGAAAACAGAACTTGAAACCACCATAGCAGCCTCTACAAGAGAACTCCAGGAAAGAAATGAAGATACAGAAATAAAAGAATATCCTATTAAAGAGGACTTTGAACCAGGCTCATCTACGAACATAATAAAGTATAGAAAAACTGTCCATTCATATAATAGACTCGAAGAAAACTTGAATCCCTATTACAAATCCAGGCCAAGATCCCTCTTCGATAGAAGCACTAAGTACGATAGAGAAAGAGTAAAAGTTAGCATAAAAGCTATCAAAATCCCAGGAAAATCATCTACTCAAAAGATTATATACTTTACAAGAAGCCTCAACTCTCTCAAAGGTTTAATGACAATCCGCAGCAAAGAAAAAAATGAAGATAAATATATTACTGCTATATTTGGAGATCAACAGGTAGCTGACGAAGCATGCAACATAATCATATCTGATACTGATCATATATATTTTGTACACATGGTAAACACCCCACCAGAACAAAAAAAGAAAAACAGTATCAGAGTGTGGGACATCCCACTAAACACAAAATTCATTGATATGCAACAAACCTTTTTTAAATATGAAGCGATCACTAATATCAGCATGTCTATGCAACAAATATGGTAAACTACAACTATCACCTTTTCTGGAAAAGAGGAGAAAAATCAAATCATAAAGAAATGGAGCATTCTCATGAAAGCAAACTCAGTCAGAGTCTTCAACGCACAATGATCCTTACAACAAATGAAAGACTGAGGCACTATTGCAGTCAAACTTATCAACTTACCATCAAATACTACAGTCTTTGACCTATATCACATCTGTACACAAAGTAAGGCAAAAACATATTATATTCCAAGATACATGTTATATAAGAGAAAACGATTCGCAATCATCAGTTTTGAAACACAGAAAGACTTAGAAGTAACAGTAGCACAAAATTTTCAACTTGGCGAAACCATTACAGAATGGAAACCTATCGAGACTAAACTGTGTACCATATGTGGTAGTGCAGACTATTTAGTAGCAAAATGTCTATCCAAGGAAAGAAGAGCACAATGGCAACAATATCACTATAAACAAGCAAACAAATTTGGAAAATTATATAATAAATATAGATCAGCACAGACAAGCATAGTCAGAAACCTGACAAACACTCCTAAAAACAAAAAAATACATCCAGGCTCATATGCAACAGCAGTCAGACAGAACCATGTCAACAAGGAAAGATAAAAAAATCAAGAAGGACATGACACCCTCAACGAAATCTTAATAATCCTAAAAGATTTTCAAAAAGAAATCACAACTATCAAAGAAGACATTGCAGATCTCGATAAAAGAATTATATTTTTAGAAGAGAAAGACATGGAGACCATGAATCAAGTTGAAGAGGAATCAATCCCTTTAACAAGTATAGTAACATTACAACAACCAAACATGACAGGAAACCAGCAAAATAGCGTTCAAGTATAACAACAACAACTACACTTATCAATTGACAGAATAGATAACAATATGAACAGAGTCCTTGAGGTAATTACTGGGCTTATACCAGGAAACACAAAAACATCAATTCAACAATAATAATATGTGAAGTATAATAAGCACTTTACCTGAAAAAGAAAATATTATTGAAGATATCCTAGCCCCTCAATTAAACAAAGAAATTCAAGAAGACAACATAAAAAATATAATAGAAAACCCTACCATCCAACCTACCTCTCAATAAATACCGTTTGATAAAAATAACAACCAAAACACAGCAATAGTAGAGAAGTTCCAGTCATCAATTTGGAAAATAGCTACCCTCAACTGTCAAGGAATTATAGAAGAACATAAAAAACAAACTTGGTTCAACATATGCTACACATAACAGTAGAGTATAATAGTCACCACAGAAATAAATGGTTTCTCAGTACAATCAAAGTACTGGAAACATCCTAAATACTACATAATTTAAATCCACGATAAAACACAAATGATTGGACAAGGCTTAAACCTAATGATACAGAAAGACATCGCCATACACCTCTACAATTATCAAACATGGGAAGGTAGATTAATCCGAGCAGACTTGTCATTCCCGAATAAAAAAAAAGTCTGAATCATTAGTATCTACTTCCCAGCAAATCCAAGATGTGAAAAAAGACAAAAAACCCTGAACATCTTAGCCAAATGGATACAAGAAGTAAACCAACAAGACTGGAACATAATAGTCTTGGGAGACTTAAATGGTACACCAAACCCATTATTAAATAAATTCAGTAGTAGAAGACGATCACCTCAAATAAACCATCAGGTCCTCAAATATAGGTGCTTATAAACAATAACCTGGAAGACACCTTCCGAATCCACAATCCACAAAAAAAAAGAGTATGCATGGAAGAAAAAAGATAACAAAAGTCGAATTGATTAAATATGGATTAGCCAAACCATCATTTGACAAAGTAGCAAGGTCACCATCAAGGATATAATAAATCCCCTAATAAGCAGTGATCACATTTCCATGGTAACAGAGATCGAAGTCTGGAATCTAAATACAAGAAAGAAAGCAATACACCATAAATCCAACCACAAATATAATTGACACTTCATCAATGCAGAACAATGGACAAAGTTCTCCAGGGAAATTGAAGAAGGTTTGACTAAACAGCCTATAACACAAGGATCAACTGACCAAAAATGGAACGTGCTTTGCAACCACATCCTTAAAGTAGCAAAAAATTATATTCCCAAAAGAAAACACCACTGCAAAAAGAGAATACATCTAGATACATGCAAACAGGAGGATCCGTTGACAAAACTACAAATGTGGAAAAATCAAATCTGACAAATTCATGGAGACAACACTTTGGCTGTGATCAAAATACCAGAACTAATAGAGAATCACTTTCCAGACCTGATGGCACAACTCAGAAAAATCCAAAAAGAACACCCAAAAGAGTATTCTCAAGAATGGAAAAGTGTAATCCATCGAAATATCAAGGCTTATAAAATTGTGAGTAAAGCCATCACAAATAAAAAACACGTGAGAATAATGCAACAGAGAATTGCAATTAGACAGACATTCCTGACAAGCAACAAGAGAGCAATGATCAACAGTATCGTGGAGTGACCACACAGAAAGATAATGTTGGACAAGCTAATAGAAAAAGGTGAGGAGATAAACATCATCACAGACTCTGAGGAAATAAAAAACAAAGTCCGACAATATTATCACACTTGGATCCCAGCAAGGAAAACCCAACTTCTAGGCAACCATACACTTTGGGAAAGGGAATATAGATCAAAGGATGAAATCAAGGAGAAAATATATGCATCAGTACTACAAGATATATCCTTGAAGGAAATAAAGAAAACTATTAGAAGCCAATAAAGAAAAGATAAACAAAAAAAACTCTTTCCGTTGATCCTCTGTCCACATACAAAAAAGATATTTGCAAGAAATTTTTTATTTCTTTGTTAATAAAGTCTTAACACTATTCTTAAACTAACTTAAAGCTTTACTTTAAGAGATACTCCCAAATCCTTTCTCTTGTTTATATTCATTTTTAAACAAAAACTTGGCTTTCTGTGACCTAGAAAAGTCAAGAAACACCTTATTTACCTATGGCAAGAAAGTTCTAAAAGGAAAAAGAACTAATAGTATAGTACTTGAAGCCTTTCATATTGAAGCATTTCTATAGAGGTTTTCTGCAATGGGAGGCGGTAAACATCATGCCATATTTCAAAGTGTCTGCCCACTGTTTCTTCCCTCTTATAGTTACCCAAAATTTTTTTTTGGTTTTTTGGGGAATTTTGCCTATCTCAGTTTGACCCTGAATTTTAGGTAACACAATCTATTGCAAAATATGATTGGTGGACACGAAACATGTTAGTAGCTGAATGTAAACAAGTACCTATTGGTCACTTCACATGATCTGATGATGTCATTGGTGATAGAAAAAGTTGATTGGTACCCCGTGTCCACCCCTCTTCTTCTATTGGATTAACCTACAGATCAAGTACTATGAGGCCAATAAGATACGAGCAACAAGACCCCAGGTGGTGAAAAAACTGCTATTTTTTAAAGCCGAGGTTTTTTTCTTCTATCATTCTGATCAGGCAAAGTTCAAGATCAAGGTTTCCTTTTATCCCAGTTAGGCAATAAGACCGAATAGTCTCTAGTCCATGCTAAGCTCCAACTCTTTGGTTACAGTTAAGAATACATTTCTTCAGAAGTTGTTGAAGGATATCACAATTGACAAGGATCCCCACCACTATTATTACCTTCACACTATTACAAGGCAAAAGGATTATTGAGAAATCTGGCCTTTTGGGTAATGGAAGATGTATACCAGTAAAATTCCTTTAATTAGACATGGCTGCTGGAAGTTATCACACTAAAACAATATGACCTAGTTCTTACTAGGTCACTTAAGAACCTGGGGTCCATCATAAGTCATCTCTCTACCACAGGTGAATAAAAAATCACTGCCCAAAGAAGGTTGGAACCAAGTGTGTCCTGGAATTAAAGGCTCCTACTAGTCAATAAGTCTCCTCAGATGGTACACAAGAAGGAAATCAAGATCAAGAATGAATAAGTTCTTCAGATAGTCAGGAAAAGAAAAGATATCCCAATTGAACATTTCTTATTGAGAAAAGGTTTTGAGAAATAGATCTTTGGAGGAAGCTGGAAATATTTTTTCAATTTTTATACTTTTATTTTCTTGTTGTCTGCTTAGACATTTTTAGATATCCCCCCTTCCTTTTTTTCAACCCATCCTTTTGTAGTTTTCTGTATTTCAGTGGCTTGATTAGATATATGACAGTGACAACTTGTTGGCAATTATGCAGTGGACTAGGAGGGTGTTTACCCAAAGATACTGTAGAGTGAAATATTGTTCTCAAGGCCAAATTTAAAGACTTTTATGCTTATGATGAGTTAGTTAAATTGGAATAATAGTTTAGCTTTAGTATGTATCATGCTGCTCAAATGAAAATGTACTTTTGTTTTCTATTGATTAATAAACTGACAATCTAGCCTGACTATGGGTACTCAAAAAAAAAAAAGGAAACCATTAGGAGCCATAGTGCTAAATCAGTCCCACACACAAATGAACTTCCATATATAGCATACAAGAAACTTGGTAATAAGGCCTTAGAAACAATCTGAACAATTTTTAACTAAATACTCAAGTATGAAGAAACCCCACAAGAATGGAGTAAAGGAACGATCTATCCAATTCTCAAGCCCAAAGAGTAGGAAAACAACTTAGATATCACATACCCTATCACCTTATTAGATATGGACTAAAAAATTTTTACAAAAATCATAACAGACAGATTGGCCAAATACCTCAAAGAGCACAATATACTGTCTAAATTAAACTGGGCTGCACTTCCAGAAAGCAGCACTCAAGAATCAATACATATCCTAAATAACATTATTGAGTATACCAAAGAACACAAGAAATAAGCATGGATCTTAAGTCAGGATATTTCAAAAGCATATGACTCAGTAAATATAGGGATGCTAATCAAAGCAATACACTGAATAAAGATCTCACAACAGATAACCAACATCCTAACAAATATGTTAGAGAATAGACAAAATATCATACTCATCTGCTATGAACCTACAGAGGCATACAGTGTAAATGATGGTATTGATCAAGGAGACACCATCTCTTCCCTACTTTGAAGAATCTTTTATGACCCTCTCATTACAAAAATCAAAAATGAATTCAAAGGATACTCAATCATCTCTAAAAGCTGTACCAACCTGGAAACAGAATGGAAAAGAATCCATACAAATATAGCAGTAAGTGCCTATATAGATGATATAACCTTGATCATAAACAATAAAACAGAACTTTAGCAAATAGTGGAAAGAGCGGAACAATTTTACCATATCAATGATATCCAAGTTAATCCACAAAAGTCACAGTTGATTATAATAAATGAAAAGAAGGGTGACTACGAATCAGGAGTAACAATGAATCAACAAATGATAAAGGATAATCCAAAAGGTACACTAGTTAGAATCCTGGGGATCTGGCATGACAACTTGGAAAAGAAGAAATATCAGAGGTCACTTATCCAACAGAAAGTCAGGAAAACTCGAACACTCATGGGAATGAAAAGAGTAACAGACAAACAAATGCAATATATAGTGAACCACATTTTGCTATCCTGCATAGAATACCTTTGCAATGATATAATACTAACAGAGAAAGAATGTAACCTCCTAATGAGTAGCATAACAACAACATACAAACACAAACTGGGTCTGCCCAAAACCATGCTGAACAACATGTTATACAACAAGTGTAAGTATAGTCTCTTTCATATCTGGGATAGACAACTACTCTTACATGCAAGAAATTGGTCAACAAGAATAAACAATAGTAATATAGTAGGAAAAATTGCGAGAACAAGACTTCAAGAACTACAGAATCAGTTTTGGTCAACCAATAATGTATGTAGTTATCTTATTCAACCATTCAGGAGACAAGGAGTAAATCTAACACACGACATCATCTGATTACTAAGAAGACATGGTATTACATTCAAAATACATAAAGAGAACCCTATACCAATCACAATAATAGAAATTGACACTACCATTGAAAGCATTGTAAGCAAAGCCTTTTATAATCGAAATCGACACAAACTACAAAAACATGGACTCCTATTCACAGGACAACTAATGAATGCAAACAAAACTAAAATCCTGTACTGGTGTTAAATCATCAGGCTCAAAAGGAAACCAATTTCCAGTCCAACTCCAACCTGGTTCCATACCATAAAAAACCTAATTAATAATCAAATAAAAAGTAACAAACTTATCTCAGTAAAAGAAACCAACACTTTCCTTCATTATACTCCAATAACTAATCAAAACACAGTGAAACCCTACTGGATATGTATTAAGCAAGACCAAGAAATCATAATAGGAAGAAAACAGAAGAGAATAAATCAGAACGACACACTCTACAAATACTATACACAAGAAGAAAAGCAATCACCAGTACAGGCCTGCACCAGATGTTCAAGAAATATATACCAGAACCTGGAACAAGCAACAGAGTGTACCTTCATCATTACAAAACAACAGGCAATGAACATTCCAGTTCACAAAAGCAAGGCATCATGCAGAGGGCCCTTGCAATAACTTAGCAGTCAGCAAGGTGAAGAAACTGCATATCTCCTAACTCAATAAACATAGCTTTGGAGGAACTTACCACCAGAGGAAATAGGATACAAGAACAAGAACCCCAAATATACATACCTGAAAAGACAAAGCGACCACAACATCTCTTTAATACAACAGATCAGATCTCAGAGCAACTTACAAACATAGCTACAGCACTAGAAAACTATGTAATATTTGATATATATATATAGATGGATCACTCACAAAAATTAATAATAGTTTCCACATAAGCTTCGGATGGATTATCATACCCCCTGACAAAAAAGAATTCAAATTCCAAGATCAAATTCAAAACCATTCATCTTTAACAAGGACAGAAATCACAGCTATCCTTATAGCAATTAATGTCATGCCAGAATATAGCAGGACCAGAATCTTTACAGATAGCCAAGCAACTATAAATGGAATAAATAAAATAATGAGAACCATAGAAAACAAAATAATAAACACACAAAAAATACAAATCTTCTTATTCAAATCAAACATCTCTACAAAAGAAAGAGCATCAAAGTGAAGATACGCAAAATAAAAGCACATTCAGGGATAGAATACAATAAATAAGTAAATAAATTAGCACAAATAGTACAAATTCAAGATATGAAATCGGGGGAATAAATATTAGAAATCCACTCATATACATGTAAACATCTAACAATTATCTCATAGTGGAATAACCAAAACCTGAACATCCCACTGAAAGAAACAACGCAGCAAATAATCCAGGTGATACACTTAGAAAAATGGAGACTTTTGAACAGAACCAGATGCAACTTCAATAATCTAATGATTTCACAGATCCACTGGAAAACAACAATCAACTATTTACAGTATACTAAAATAAGCAACAACACAACAAACTGGAAAGATAAAAAATACAGAAGGTTCAGTCTGAACTTATGGAACAACGAACTACCAACAAAAGAAAAATTAAACAAAAGATTGCCAACAATTTATCAAAACAATAAATGTCTGCAATATGCAGAAATCGAGACATATACCTATCCCTTTATTTGCCGGGAACAAAAAGAAAAGATACGAAACAAAATCAAGGAAATAATAATAAACAGTATAAATATACACAAGAAACAAAAACCAAAAGAACCCAACATGAATCCCACAGCAGCAGAGTTGAACCTAGACTCTATACAACATTTTAAAGCTTATATTAGGGGTGCAATCTTCAAAAGAACCTTTTATAAAATCAGAGAGGTGATTACAGAAAAACATACTAGAACCCAATGTTTAATAGACATAAGAACCCAGATAATAGAATACCTCCATGAGATATGGACTGACAGATGTGAACATTTCCAAAAATAGAAGCACAAGGCAGGTATTACCAGGAAAAAAGAGAGAGCAGCCAAGTATAGCACAATCACTTTAGATGCTTACTTCACAGAAAAAGGGTTTCACATAAAAAGTCAATTTACAAAATTGATAAACAGCTACATGAACGCTTGGATAAATAACATCGTTGACCCATTTTACATTTTTGAAATTTCTTTTAGCACTAGTCTAACCTTGGCAGGTTAGTCCTCCAGATAGGGTGGCAACAAGTCACAAGGTGAGAGACTTCCTAGGGAATACCTTTCTATTGAGTTTTACTTGTAAGTAGATAGATAGTACAAAATAGATTCAAATATGTAATCTCCTAATGTTACTATATATCATAATAAATAAAACAAGGCTGTACTAGTATTTAAAAAAAAAAAAAAAAGATAAAAATAGGTCTCTAAAGAGGAAGATAAGAATAAAGGTTAAATGTTTTTCACTAGAAAAGATTAAAATTTTTAAATTAATAACTATAAAAAAACTATCCACAATTGTTTTCCATTATTCAAATCATTGATTTATAGCATTTTCTGACTTTTGTTCCTATTAAAATAAAGAGCTATGAATTTTGTCTCTCAAAAAGGGACATAAATAATCTGTGAAATTTTATATGCTAAATACTTTAGGGACTTATCATTATATATAAATATTGCTGGAAGTTACTACAAAGTAATAAGAAAAAATATATCAACATCTCTACTCTAAATATATTAATAATAAGTATATTCTATAGAAATATAAGATAGTATGGACTCAAATAAAATTTTTTTTTCCTTGTATAAATTGTATAGTAACCAGTTTATTAGCTACAAGCTTCTTTTCAAATTTATTAGTAATTGGTAATATTAAAAAGCAAAAAAATACATATATATAAATCATACTCACAAAAAAAAAAAAAAAAAAAACTCTTTTTTGTACATCACTGATTTTTGAAAAATTTTTTTTTTGGAAATTTTTTTTTTTTGCGAAAAAATGGACTCAAAGCACAATATGTCTTCCAAGACTATTTTAAAAGAAACACTCAAACACAAGTACAAGTAATCCCTAGTTCGTCCAAAAATCCCAAAAACAATATTGAAAACATGAAGCTTGATGACCAACAAACTTCTCACAAAAACACTGCACAAACAAGACTTCATAGCACTACAAACTCTTTCAATAGTAGCAAAAATATTAACAGTAACAACATTACAGGTAGTTATGACAATAGCACCTCTATCAATATTTCAACAAGCTTTGTAAACAATATCATTCCCTCTTCTTCCAAACTCAATCAAAACATACTCAAAATAGTAACCAACTTGACAAATGAAGAGGATAACAGTACACCTTTTATCCCACGAGGTTTCAATTATAAAGAAGACTTTATTGATAACTGGTTTGAAGAAGTCCAATCAAACTCCAAAATCGACCAGCAAACACTTCAAAAATCTTCTCAAAACATTGACAACACACCAACTTCCACTTAATACAACAGCCAAGGACCCACTGATTGGTCCACTGAATATGGCAGAAAATAGTTCAAATTATTCATTCCCACCAATAAAGTTCTAGGCCATGATGATAACAGTAGACTTAATCTCATCAAAAAATTTCTGTCCCATTTAGAATCATTCACATCCATCAGACTCAACAAGTCACAAGATATTAACAACATCGTAGCCCTATTTGGAGTAGAAAGGAATGCTGAAAAGGTCAAAAATATCAAAATTGATGATAATACCATCATACACATGCAGCCTGCACCGGTTTACAATAGTATAGAAGCTAAACACAAAACGAACAGAGCATAGGACATTCCCTTAAACATATCTCAGGCAGACGTCCACACTACTCTTTCCAAATATGGTAATATAAAATTTATCAAAATGCAAACCATTGGTATGTGGCAATCAGCCAATATAAAATTTCACAATCAACAAGACTTCGATAAAATTAGTAACAGATGGGCAAACCCATTCAGAGGCAACTTGATTAGAATATTTTCCTTTCTAAACACCAAACAAATCAAAGAAGAAAGGAGCAAATTCATGCTTAAACTTATCAATCTTTCTCCAGGCACAACTGGCCATGACCTGAAAGAAATAATCAACGAAACAAAAGTATAAACATGCTACATCCCTAGAACTATATAGGGATACATCAGAAAAAGATTTGTTATCCTCAGCTTTAAAAATGAGAAACTCCTTACACACACAAAAAATATCAATGCAATAGTTGGCACTACTGAACTAATATAGATGAACACTGCAGCCAAAATCTGCAATATCTGTTCCAATACAGAACATCTCGTCAATGAATGCCCCATTAAAGCCAGACAACAAGAATGCACTCAATAGAAACAACAAAACAACAAAATATTTAGCCTCCTCTATGCTAGATACAAACCAGTAGAAACAAACAACAAGCCCAAACAAACAAAGAAAACATCAAGTACAACATCCTTTGCAGATGCTGTCAAAGGAAAAAAAAGAGAAACCACATCGAATACATCCGACAATCAACAACAACAAATACCAACAATTGAAAATCCTACACTCAGGGATATCTACAATATTCTAAAGCACATGCACTCCAAAATCAACAACATTAAACAAGACCTTTCTAATTTTAATCAATGCATTGATGACATGAAAACTGATATCTAAGAGCTCTACACTTCCACAGAGGACACAGACAACTTTATTGATACAGATGATAACAACAAAGAAATAGATGACAACATCAGCATCACCTCCAGCACCTCAAGAAAGAGAAGGGCCACCAGCTCAGCCATGGACGTCAGGACTGAATAGGCTCGACTCACAAATCAAATAAATATACTTGACAGCTCCATGCAGCAAGTTGTGGCATCAATAAAACAACTTATCGACTCTCAAATCATACAAACAGATTTCAACAATACAATTCTCAGAAATCAATAATCAATAAATATAAACCAAATATCAGAATGCAGTATTTCACGTACATCCAAAAGACAAGACTTTACATCTTTCCCATCTTATAACACACATATTTCATCTCCAAATCTATTTCACAAAACATAAACAACTGTTTTCTCTCCTCTAACAACAACTATTATTCCAGAATCTAATTTGATAAACACTTCTAACATACATCCACAAGTGATTCACAACACTTTACTACAAATCCATCCATAAACACAACTATCACCAATATCATCAACTCTCCAAACACACATGACACATAACACTCAACAACCAATTTACCAACCAACAACATCTGGCACATTGGCACCAGAAACATACAAGGACTATCTAATAAAACAAAACGTCAACTATAGTTTCAATATTGGCATAACAATCTATGGGATATAGTCATTACAACTGAAACAGATGACAATATAGAAGTAGCAAAATACTGGCAATCCTACCCCTATAAGACTTGATGATCGCATAGTACATTAATATATGGTCAAGGCATAGCAATCAATCTAACAAAAACACTTGCTAACAGAGTCTTCAACAAAAAAGAATATCCTAGCAGAATACTCTCTTTAGATCTAGCATTCCCAAGAAAAACCTACATTCAAATAATCAGGGCATACATTTCACACTTCAACAACAAACATAGAAATATAATATAACAACAGTGCAAAGAACTCATCATGGAAGCATTAAACAAGAATTGGTCCATAATTCTTGCAGGCGATCTCAACAAAATCAGCAATCAATTACTAGACAAACGTTCAAATCATACTCCAAATAGAACAAACAAAATGATTCTCTTTCTTCAAGAACATGGTTTTATCGACTCATACGAACATATCAATTCACACCAACAAGAATTTATATGGAGTAACTCAAGAAATCATGCAAGCAGAATCAATCAAATCTGGATCTTAGCACATGAAAACTGGAACATCTTTGATGCTTTCATTGACAAAGACACAAAATCAACAATTTCTAGTGATCACACAGCCTCAATATGCCTTTTAGAAGTATGACACCTTACAATGCCAATCGCGCAAATATACAATAACAAAAATCACAAATTTGATTGGATCCACACATCAAGCAAAAACTGGGAAAAATTTCAATCAGAAGTGGAACACAGAATTATAGCTCAACAAACAAATAGACAAAGTATTGATGCACAATGAAATCTCATCAGAGATGCTATTCTAAAAGTAGTACACAAATTTATTAAAAAAGTCAAAAATAAAAAGCACAATCCGACCAACCAATCCTTTCCTATCTGATTACTAGCAAAAATCATGGCCCTTCAACAACTCCTTCAAATCAGCCAGAAAACAATAACTAATCCAACACTAGAAAACTGGAACTTCCTATATCAACAAGCAAAGTAGCTTTTAGACAAATACCACAATATCTCATCTCTTCCAACATGGAATATACAAAATAATACTTCATTCTCATAGTATGGCACACAAAGTTAACACAAACAACCCAACAACTCAAGGCTGCACTACAAATAATAAACAACTATAGAACAAGACAAAAAATAAAATGTGCAATTGACAAAAGGATGGACTTCATGGCATTTAACAAAAAAGCCATAATAAATTCAATAATAAACAGACTACAGCATCATATCATCCTGAACAAACTGATTACAACAGAACCCTCAATTACCATTACTACAGATTCAATACAAATCAAACTAATTGCAAAGAATCACTTTATAAAATAGATAAAGAAAAGAGATACACATGACATTCAAAACTGGTCGCAATGGATAGAAGCGTATATGCTCAAACAAAGTATTAAAAACCATTGGTACTCTGACATGCTCGTACCCTTTACAAACACAGAAGTTCAACTGGTCATCAAATTCAAAAACAATGCCTCTGCACCTGGTCCTTTACAAATTCCATATATTGCATACAAAAATTTAGAGCCTCAAGCAATTCAATTCATAACAGATCTCTTCAACAAAATTCTACACATAGGCACAATCTCCACCAAATAAAAAAAAGGCTCAATTTATCTAATCTCAAAACCAAAGCCCTAGAACAACAATATTAGCATTACTAGACCTATAACATTGTTAGAAATCTGTCAAAAAATTTCACAAAATGCATCAATGACAGGCTTACAAAAATTTTATATAATTTCCCATTTTATTACCACTCAACTGGGTGGCTCTCCCTGGATGCAGCACACAAGAACCCATCCACATCATGCAAAGCATCATTGAACATGCCAAGCAAAACTCTCAACAGGTATGGATATTGAGCCAGGATATGAGCAAAGCATATGACTCAGTATCCATACAGATGTTTTAAAAATCACTATACAGAATCAAAGTTCCAACAAAGATCATAGATATAATCACTAATCTACTTCAACATCAACAAAACACAGTACTCACCCCCTTCAGCCCTACAGATCCCTACAAAGTGGAAGATAGTATTGATCAAGGTGACACCATATCCCCACTTCTGTGGAGAATCTTTTATGATCCTCTTCTCACTTCAATATCCGAAAAATGCAAAAGCTATACTATCACATCACAAAGCTGCTCAGACATCAGAACAGACTAGGCCATCGACTACATGGACATTACTGCCAGTGCATACATGGATGATACAACATGGTTTACAAATAATTAACAAGATCTCTAACATATCTTAGATATTGCACAAGAATTCTATACTATCAATGACATCCAGATCAATTCAACAAAATCCACACTACTCATTATTAATAACACACAATTAAACAGAACCCAAGGAGTCACATTCAACAATCAAATCATCCAAGGACTCATACCAAACATACCAACTAGAATTCTAGGAACATGGTATAAGTCAAAAGGCAATAAATGACACCAAGTATAACTAATAAAAGAAAAAACCAACAGAATTGCAAATCTCATGAAATTCAAAAAGATTACAGATAAACAAGCAAGATACATCATCAATTATATCCTAATTCCAGTCTTAGAATATCTCCTAACTGACATAGTAATCTCAGAAATAATGTGCAACAAAATCATGTCAAAATGCTATTAATGCTTTAAATATAAAGTTGGCTTAGCAAGATTAGTCCCAAACAACATGCTCTTCAACAAATTCGAATACAACATTATCAACCTCTTTGAAAGACAAGTGCAATTTCACGCAACAAATCTCATCTCTAGAATCAACAAACCTAATCTAGTAGGACAAATAATATTGTTTAGACTTTAACAACTACAAAATGACTTCTGGTTCCCCAATCCAGTCTGTACTCATTTAAGTAAGACAATTCACAAACCAGGCACAAATCTCACTTATGACATCATCTAGCTAATCAAACAAGTCAGCTTATCAATTCAACAGCCCAAATCCATTACACTAATTAAAAAAATGAGAGATACCATAGAAGAACATCTCAACATGAAATGGACAAACACATTAAGAAAACAACTACAAAAATACAACATCATATTCATTTGCCAAATCATGAATAAAGATTGTACTAAAATTCTGCCTTGGAATCGCATCCCAAAATACCACAAGAAACACATCATACATATTCCTGGATGGTTCACAAACCTAGCAGAAATGATACAACAGCTCATAGATCTAAATTTGCTAAACCTCACAGGAACCCACAACCCATTTAAATAACATAAGACAGTAACACACACTATACTCAAGCATTGGGCCTTAGTAATAAACAGGAATGTTGAAACAATTGGTAGAAAACAGAGAAACACACAAGGAAAGATAGTTTACATACACTACAAGTGCATAACAAGAAACTTATCACTAGAACCTTGCAGTGGATGTTCAGTCAATAAATCCCCTACACAAACACAGCAATGTATCTTCTCTAGAACAAAATTCCAGATCCAACAAATTCCAGCCATATACAGTTACAAAAGTCTTAGCAATACATTAAACAACAGTCCACACTGGAGAGTTCAGATCTTAGCATACAGCATCCAACATATCATAGAATATATAAACACAAATAGTACAATACAATCTTCTTCAGTCCAAGTATACATTGACCACCAATAAGACAAACTCACCACCTTACTTAACCAAATCACAGGAGACACTAGACTACTTTAAGAGCTCAACATTTTTACAGCAAATGAATAACATCATCAATTCATAACATATACTGATAGATCCTTGGACCACTTCAATATCTTTGCCCATATGGGATTTGACTGGATCCTCACTAATCAACTCAACCAACATCACATATTTAAAGGACAGGTACAAGGCTCACCATTCTCAACTAGGGCAAAGCCAATGGCAATCTTCTCAGTGTAGTAGGCTAATCAGTGATTCTATTGCTAATAACCAAAAGCTCACGTAATCTGCAGATAGAAGAGTCTTCCTTCTATCACACACAAAACACAATATCAAAGTCAAGGCAGAGGCATAAAAAGATTTGGATGAGTCTCAAGGTAGTTTTTCCTAAAACTACTTATATTATAACTTTACTGTTATAACAATCTATCCAAAAGATTCGTCTTAAGATTCGTCCTGAGATCCATTATTTTATTAAGTCATTGAAATAAGTTACATTTATACATTTTTACACATAAGACTATTACATAATCACTATGGCTATTCTAGTATTATGTCATGCATAAATTGCTTCTTGGTCAGCTAATTTTCTATTATCTCAGCTTATAGTTTTTTACCTTTTTGATGCGAATGGATTGTTCGCACATTCTTCTAGCTTGCAAGGGGTATGGTGATAGTTAGCAATTGATTGTTTCACATAAGCTTTGGTCATGTCACGATCATTGGTTATATAACCATAATGAAAATTCCGAACTTTGTTTGACTTCTTTGGCCTTTAACAACAGTAATCTTAACAATTTTCAGAAATGCTACAATTGCAGTTCATACAGACAGCCAAGTGGCTATCGATGCAATAAATAAAGCCACATATACTTCAGCCTACAAAGCCATTAGAAACACCAGGAATTGGAATATTATACTCAACATCATGCAAAAATGCAAGGACTATCGAATCCAACTCTCCTTACATAAAGTAAAAGCACATATAGGTATCGTAGGCAATGAAATCACTGATCAATTGGCAAAAATCAACTACATTAACATGATGTCAGGCCAAAGAGAACTCAACCTCATCATCAATTCACAAAACAACCTATATTATGCCACATGGAGACATAATATAATAGATGTGTCAATCAAAGATTTCTGCAAAACAGTATTCCACATCAAACATTTAGTCCAATAAAGACTTCTTAGAAGGAATAGAACATGGATTAATATAGAAAAAAACAAAATAATAGACTGGCAAAACACCTTCAACTGCCTCAACCCCAGCAATATTAATTATAGAAACACATTTTCAACTGATTACAACACTAAAAAATTTGCAATCAACCTTTGGAACGATGAACTATTCACCATAACCAAACTGAACTGATGCAAACTACACATATATAAAAACAAAGACTACACCAAATGTTACAAAACAGAAACTACTTCTCATGCCTTCTTATATATCACAACATTGGAAGCACATAGGTGAAAACTAACAAGTATCTTCATACTCAATATGAAAGATTGCAAAGCATCTGTTACCACTTCTCCTCTCCATCACATAATAAGAAACATGTCTTTTAACAAATCTGATCAAGTGATCTTAGATCTCATCAAAGGCATCATCAGGAAAAACATTACCCTTACAATCAACAACTACACTGGTTCACATGCAACATCATAACCAATACTTTAAAAGTGCATGAATCAATATAGAGAATTTTTATACTCAATATGGAAGGAGCGATATAAACACACTGTAGAATGGGAAATGACAAACAACATTACCAAAAAAAGATAAATGTTCTAAAAGCCATACTCAAGTACAACTACCATCAGATGTCATATTATCTGAACTACTAATCAAAGACCAATATGTAGACCTGATTAATCGCTACATAGATTGGTCATTCAAAGGAATCACAAATCCTTTCACAATTTTTTTCTTTTTTTTCTCTTCTAATTTTAACACTAATTAGCCATTCTTGGCATATTAGGCCCTGCAGTGGATAGCAACAAGCCAATTGGTAAGAAGAATAAATCCATCTTTAGATAGTTAAATTTGTATTTTAGAAAGACATAAAAATTGTAAATGCATAACCATATATACACAATGAATCTTTCTCACAAATAAAACAAGGATGAGCCAGTTCAAAAAAAAAATATATATACAGTATATAAATAATACTCAATTTTTCTTTTTATATCACTATTTAGGTTCTCAAATATAACCTTTTCTATTAATTACTTTTAGAGATTTTAGTTAATTAAAATTCCAAATAGAATACACATAATTACAAATCATTGGTAAATATAGATCTTTTTTTTTTCTTCTTATAGAACATAAACAATTTGACACTTTAGTATATTATATTTTACAGGATTATATAAACTTCAGATAACTGAAATAGCTAGTTCTACTAAAGTGTTTTTTTCTTTTTTATACTATAAATAATATAGCTTAGTAAATAGTTTGACAGGAAGAAATTTTAAGCCTTTTGAATAAAAATTGCTTAATAAGTTCCTTAAAATATATATATATATACTATATATATATAATTAATATTTTAAATATAAAAAGGAAGGTAAAATAATAAAAACTCTTTTTACTGATCTCCAGTTTTCCTAAAAATATTCTTTTTTGTTAATTTTCTTGAAAAACAAAAAAAACCAGTCACAACACAAGAAAAATTTTTAACAAAATCAGCAAAACAATAAAAAATAACTATACATAATTAGTTTTTAGCACATCTAATTTTTTAGCAATAAGTAAAAAAGTACAAACAAACTTCAACCATACTTTATAGATTTTCTTTCTTTACAGAGAAAAGAAAACTTTAAGAAAACTGATTCATAGTAAGCTCCTTGAGATCAACTTTAACTTCTCAAGCTCTCAGCCAGGCCAGTGCAGGTTAATATTTTTCTTAATATCAAGAAAAGTTTTGTAAACAATAGGTCAAATTAATAAATTAGTTCACAATCAAGGTTCATAATATTTAGGAGAACATTTAAGTCTCTTTTACTAAACAATAAAAAGTATCAAATATTATAACAATAATATGTAATAATTACTATGTTATACAAAACACAAATACATTATTCAAGAATACAACAACTTGTTTACATATTAAATAGATAATCTGATCAAAACATGATTAACGCTTCAATTTCATATATTTCAACTAAACTGTTTTGATAAATAATATTGATTAACTGGAATTAAAAGTAAACAATAATGTATATCTGATCAAAATAAACAACAATATATATTTGATCAAAATATAATATTATATAAAAGTAAATAATATATTTTTCTGTGATATGTAATTCAATATAACTATAAAAAAACATAAGTTAGTACAAATTACAAAGAAAAGGAAAGCATATATTATAGATATATTAATCAACTATCAAACAAATATAATAAACAATAAATACTATGGACTACACAAACTATTTTATCTTTTTAATAGTTTTTTTAAAAGATTTTATTTATTTCAATTTGATTCTAAATTTTTGATAGTATATATTAATATTATTTAATATCTTTTTTTTTTTTTTTTTTTTAACCTGTAATTATATCACTTTGACATGTTTTTATTAAATATTGAGAGATATCAAAATATTTTACAGACTTTTTTACAAAGTAATTAACTCATCATTGTACATTATTAGTTAAAGAACTACATTGCTTAAAAATATAAGAAGTTCACTAAGCTGGTTCAGACCAAACAAAACTAAGTCTAAACTAGATACTTTAAATCAGATTTAGGAAACAATATTATGCTCTTCTAGTAGCTTGGCATAGTGCCTCTAAGTTAATTAGGATTATTACCAACAGTTTGTTACTATAATTATCCTGAAAAACAATAAATTACTAAAGTATAGTACTGGAAAAAGGAAAAAAAAAATAATAATTCAAAGCTTTCCAAAAGGTTCTTGTTTCATTTCATAGTTTTCTCTTGAAAGGGATTTGCCTAATTGAGATATTCTCTAAGCTTTATGATATTTGAGAATCTTAATCATTCCTGAAAGTGACTTCAAGAAGAATATTTAAAGAATTTATTTTTCTATCAATATATAGATTCACTTATTGCTATTGAAGCCAATGCTATATTACAGAAGAGTTTGCCTAACCAAGATAAAGAAATCTTTTCAAGAACTTTGCTTGACTGGGATAGAAGCTTAAAAATCTTAGTTTTTGTTCAAGAAAGTCTTTTTACCACTTGAGAAACTTAATGAGAGATAGGAGTCAGATCTTTTTGCCTATCCATCACTCACCTTTCAATATTATAATTGTTTTTTGGAGATCAAACATACATAGTTGGAGGGAACACTTTTTTTAGAACTTTCTTTTCTACATTATCAATAATGTAATGAAACATATGAGTGTGACAAATAGATGCTTGTTTATATTCAAAAAACTGATATGTTTTATATCAGCCAATTACCTTTGATGAGGATTTATGGTACTCAAAATTCAGGGTCAAATTGAGATAGGCAAAATTCCTCAGAAAACTATAAAAGTGAGAGCTCTAAGAGGATCAAGACAGTTGAAAAGGAAGAAAATAAGCCTTTTTATTGTAGAAAACCTCTATAAACCTCTCGTTTCAAAGATCTTATAGACCTTCAGATACTTTACAGTTAATTTTTTTTTCTTTGAAAACTTTCTTGCCATTGGTATCAAAGGTATTATTTGACTTTTCATGATTACCAAAAGTCAAGTTTTTGAGTAAAAAGATTTGTATACAATGAAAAAAGGGTAGTAGGGACTCTTGAAATAATATTTCAAGTTGTTTTAAGGAAAGTATTAAAACTTTATTAACAAGGAAATATAAAAACTTTTTATGAATATCTTTTTTTGTGTGTGATCAAAGAATCAGTAGAAAGAGTTTTATTAATATTATTTGATATCTAATTAATTAATATAAAATATATTGATAATAAAATATAAACAAGCTTTTATTGGTTATACTTATATATTTTAATAATATCATTGATAATAAAAAGAACTTTACAACCAACTGGTCACTATGGAACTGAATCAAGAACCTAGAATAAAAAAAAACCTTTATTTTATACTTGAAAAAATCAAGATTCATCAAAACAATGAGTTCAACAATATAGCAGATAAGTTAATAAAGTAGACCAGAAGAAAAAACTCCTTAATTTGATAACAAACAGCTGATTCTTACAATAATAGTCTAGAAGGAATATACTATTGATATTAATATTAGAGATTTTCTTAAAAAATAGAACACTAAGAAAATAGGACTAGCTTGGATAGAACAAAAATGTATCCAAGACTTATAGATATATCCTAGTAAAGAAATTGACTGACAAATTTTTTGGAAACAATTTAATCTATATAATACTTTTTACACCTTCTTTAGTATTAACAAGGACAAGAGTTTTCTGGTAAATCTAATTTATAATGAGCTTTCTACTCTTCAAATGATGTAGAAAAGAAAACCAGTCTTATATTCAAACACAATATGCTCAATATGCAAATTATAAAAGGAAACCCTGAAACATCTTTTTGAATGTCCTAAGATTTAAGTGAAAGATCAATTATATAGAACAAATTTCAAAGTAAAATTCTTCAGTATATCAAGAAAACAAAAGATCTATCTGATAAAAGTCAGACAAAAGTTAAAAGAGTAATAGGAAAATAGATCCAGGACATTAAATAATAGGATAAATATTTATATAACATAGTCTATAGCTTTATATACAAAAACAAGATCAAGATTCTGAAAGAGTATCTCAAAGCCCTCAAGATTCTAACAACAACAATATAAAAGACTATTGATAAATTTTATAAAAAAATGAGGAAGACCTTTAAGAAAGAAGTCTGAAACAAACACTGTAATATTACTATTGAATGGGAACAAAGCCAAGGAATTACTATTAAACTTAAAAGGCTTAGAGTACTAACTACTATAATATAATTAAAAAAATCAATTGAGTCCTTAAGGAAGCCAATTACTTCTTTATTTTTCCCTTCAGAAATATAATAGAAGAAGAAAATAAATAAAATTTCAAAACAATATAGTAGATATAATAAGTAGTTGGATATCTAAAGGTTTTAAATGGTTTAGTTTTTAATCACAGTTGGAACTTTGGAAGATTTATAGTGATGAGCTATAGGCAATAATCTGAGTAGCTAGAGAATAATCCAAGCCACAAAAAAAGTGAAATATTATTCCCTAAGTTATATCTAGAGAAGGATAAACTTTGTAAATAGATAAATCAATATATGAAAATCATAAAATATATAAATATCAAATATGTTTACAATAAAATGAACAAGTCATATTGGCCTGACTATAGATTAAAAAAAAAAATAGAAAGAACTTTATACTAGTTAAAAATATTTATTCAATATAATGCTCCTTATATAACAATTATCAAAAAATAAATAATTCAGTATATTAATAATATAAATAATTATTATTAATTAATTTTTTTTTTTTAACTCGCAATCATATCATTGGCTTGTCTTTATTGAAAAATTGAAATGAATTTATAATATTTTACAAACTTTCACAAAGTGATTAACTCATATTCATACAAAAGTACTTTAAGTCAGATTTTGGAAACAATATCTCACTTCCCTAATAAATTGATAATAACCTTTATCTATCAAGATTATTGTCAATAGTTTATCACTGTTGATTGCCCAAAAACCAATGAATTGTTAAGTTAAAAAAGGAAAAAGGAGAAAAATGATTAGGGAAAGGGAACAATTCAAGACTCACCAAAAAAAAACCAAAAATAAAAACAACCTCTTCTCAAAAGGAATCTGCCTAATTAGAATAGTCTTCTTGCTTCACTTGAACCTCAGAAGAAATCATATTTTTATTACCTGTAGTATCAGACAAGTCAATACAACTAGTCTTTCATTTAAGTAAGTATCGGATTGAGATATCTCAAGAAAAGCATTTAGATCTCAGCTTTTTTCTAATAAAACTTTGTTATTACTTGAGGAACTTAGGTAATAGATGGGAGTTTGCAATCCATATTACTCCTCATTTGGTTTTTTGGTATCATGGAGGTTTTCATTAAGGGACTTGGGCTTTTTTGGGAGTAAACATTTTTAAAACCTTCTTTCTAATCACCAATGATATCATCAGAACACATGAATATGATCAATAGGAGTTTTTTATATTTCAAAAACTAACGTGTTTTGTGTCAGCCAATCACCTTTGATAAATATTTGTGCTACTCAAAATTCAGGGTTAAACTGAGGTAAGCAAATTTCCCAGAAAACCATAAAAGCGATAGCTCTAAGAGACATACAAGTGATTGGAAGAGGAAAAATAAACCCTTCTATCATCTAAAACCTCTATATACTTCTCGCTTCAAAGGTAAAATAGGCCTTCAGGTACTTCACAGTCAGTTCTTCTTCCTTTGGGAACTTTTTTGCCATTGGTATAAAAGGTATTACTTGACTTTTCTTAGTCACTAGAAGTCAAGTTTTTGAGTGAAGAGGTTTGTAAATAAGAGGGGAAAGGGTAGAAATGACTCTTGAAGTTATACTTCAAGTTGTTTTAAAGAAAGTATTAAGACTTTATTAGTAAAGAAATATAAAAACTTCTTGTGAACATCTTTTTTGTATATGGTCAGAGGATTAGTGAAAAGAGTTTTGAGTATTTTTATTTTAATTGTTAATTAATTTCTATTATATAATTTGACATTATTTACTATATACTATAATTTATCTATTTTTACTATATATTTCATTTAAAATTTTTCTCAAAAAATCATTAAATATTTACTAAAATTTCAATTTTATCAAAATTCATATATTTGCTAGATTTTTAATTATATATTATATTTATGATTTAAAAGAATTATAGCTAAATATTTATAAGAGTCTTATCAATTTGAAATTTAATATCTAAATAAAATTAATTGATCAAAAATATTATGAATAAGAATATAAACTCTTTTTATTAATTTTCAATTTCTTTAAAAATTTTCTTTTTTAATAATATTTTTGGAAACCAAGAAGCCAGCCTCTAATATCTAAGAAACATATAGTCTAAAAACAATAACAGCTTATCAACTAGCTTCAAAAATACTATATTTCTTTATAATAACAATTATAAGATAAGTATTAGAGAAACTATACCAGCATAATTTTTCTTTACAGAGGAAAGAAAACCCTGAGAAAATTGATTCATAGTGAGCTTCTGGAGATTCAATCTCAATTTCATAAAGTTCTCAGTCAGGCCAATGCAAGTTAATATCTTTCTTAATACTAAAAGAAATACTATTAGCAATAATTTCAACTGATAAATTAGTTAAATCTCAGAGTCTACAACATCTAGAAGAATATCCAAATCTCAATTACTCAATAATAGAGAGTAACATAAACAATACAACAATACTTTATATCTTGAATCATGTAATGTAAACATATCACATCTATCAATTTGAATGGCAATCTATTTATATGTTTAATAAACAACTTGTTTATATATTTATGTTTCATACACATTGTCAACCTATCCAATAATTTTTAAATCAGATAGATAGATAGGACAACTATAACAGTAATTCATTTTAAGTTGAGGGAGAATACCTCAGTCGTGGCATATTAAAGTTGATAATTCAAGGTAATAGAAATTACACAAACACATTGAAAGAGGCTTTAGATAATTTGGTTTAATTAGAAGGTTTATTAGAAATATATAATGTCAAGAATAAGAGAATTCAGTAGGTAAAATCTTGGGCTGATCTTTATATATATAATTGAATATTAATTATTTAATAATCAAAGTGACTAAATTTGCCAGATTTATCAAATCAGGTTAATATGTCGGATCTGCTTACTTGGGTAACTGCTAGCTAAATATAGATAAAATATAATAATTGAATAAAAAAATTAAATAATGTGAGCTACATCAATCACTATTTTGCCCTAATGATTGGATCTACTCTAAAAATCAATGAGATATATCTTGTATCACATGTATTATATGATCTAAAAATAGAACTAAAGTAACACAATAAACAAGAATATAGATAATAATCAAAGGAAAATATAACTAATAATTAAGGTTAACATTTCTCCCTATTTAAGCAATGAGTTCTATAAATCAAGGATTCATAAGAAGTTAATATTTACAAAACTTCAACTTGGTAATTATAGTCCAAGTTATATATCTTGTTTGCCAAATTTACTCAATTCCAAACTTTTCAAAAAGGCCATAAATATGGTGATATCCAGTAAAATAATATTTAGTCAGGTGTTTATTTAGGTAGAATTGTTGTGCTCAGTTAACAACTCCTTCCAATAATTTCCCCAGATAATATGTATAGATCAAAGAGAGAATCCTGTTTTTCATATAGATAGTATATTGTATACACCTGTATATTTGCAAGACCTGATTTTCAATGGGCTGAAGTAAATCATATAGTATTGGGATCACTTGCACAAATTCAAGAATTGTGATCAGAAGATCTTTCAAAATTAAGTCCTAAATAGTAGTCATTATAATTTTTGCATAAGTATGATAATCCTTTTTGATACAAACTGATAGGCAGTAAAGCTCCTTATATAATTGTTGGAGTAATATGATTATTCATATTTCCCTATTTAATATGATAATTTTTTTTATTTATCAGATATTTCTCATATACTTTTTATCATCATGCCAAGAGAAACCAGAACTGCTAAGAAATAGTAACTTACTTACTTAAGAAGAATGGATTCTTTGTGGTTTACTATTGTCACTCTCCAGAAAAGGGTCAAGTATTTGAAAAGACAAATATGTTATAGTGAGCAGTCCCAGGTTGATCTTCAAGAAGAAATTATTTAGTTGGAGAAGAAGATAGAGCGATTGGCCTCCAAAAGGTTCATTTCAACTAGGGTCAGAGAGTTGGAGTTGAAAAATTAGAACTTGTGGCAGAAGATAATCAGACATGATATTTTGTTAGTTCAGTTGACTGTTCTTATTCCTACTTCTTTAGATAGAACCTTTTCCTCACTTGAGCTTTAAGGTTTTTGTTTTCCTTTTTTATATTTTTACTTGTCCACTTATAAGTGCTTTACCTTGAGATTATATAGTAATTGTTGCAAGCCCTGAGATTGGTTATAATAGTAGTAAGAGCTCAGGGACCATTACTATTACACTATATATTCCTTCTTTCAGTTTTCAATATATACAGTAGATTTCTATTTTTCACGGTCAAGATATGGTTTCAGCTAGATCAAGTTGAGAGGGCAACTAGAACTTTTCTATCCATAGTGCTAAGTTTAAAGACTTTATTTCCCAAGTTATTGTGGATAAAGTAAGGTCCTTTCTATTTTGAGTTGAGTTTTTCAATAAAGTGTTTGTCACTGGTAGCATCATAGACTAACACTTTATTCTCACCTTTGAAATTCCTTGGCTTTTTCAACTTCAGATCAAATCTCACCTTTTGTTTTCTTTGGGCTTTCAGAATATTTTCTTGGATAGTTCCTTGAGCAATAGATAGGATTTCAGTCAGTTAGTAGAGTTGGATCAAGATATTTCCTTCCATTATTTCATTCATTTCCATGTGGGCATTTGAGGGTTGTGATCATAAACCAGATAGAAAGGAGTAAATTTGATAGAAACTTGTTTTGATGTGCAATAGGCAAATAATATTGATACAATAAATTTATCCCAATTCTTCTTTTCCTCAGTTATTTTTGCTAGAGATTCACATAGAGTCCTATTGAAGTGTTTCACTAGTTCATTTGTTTATGGGTAATATGGAGTAGAATAAAAATGTCATATTTGAAATTTTTCCAATAAAGCTTTAACTATTTCATTCCTAAAATATATCCCATGATCAAAAAGTATGTGTTTTGAATATCCATGTCTACAAATAATAACTTAATAAATAAAATCTGCAACTCACTGTTCTGTAGCATGAGAAATTGCTTCAGCTTTAGGCCATTTGATAAAATCATCAGTTGTAATAATGATATATTTGTTTCTTTTGCTTGTGTTTGAAAGAGGTCTCACAATATCAATGCCTATTTTGAAGAAGGTCTCATTAACTGTGATTGGATGTAAGGGTTCAGGAGTCCTGAATTTGCCTTATTGTTAATATTGATCACAGGTATTGATATAATGTTTCACATTCTCAAATATTTGGGATCAGTAGTATTGATCACATAGTTTTTCAAAGACATTGTTCACATCAAGATGAGCTCTAGTAGGATGGTTGTGTAGTAAGTATAAGATTGGTTCCACTTCATATTTTTGAATTACATGGAGTAATTTATTTCTTGTTTTTCTGCAATGATCTTTTTTGTTAAGTTGATTATTTTTTACTTGATAATATTGTACTTTGGGTTTTTGTTATTTGTTATCAAAAGTATCAGGTAATTTATTATGTTGAAGATAGTTTTTGAGATGATAATAATATTGAAATTCTATTTTGATAAGATAGGTTGTATTGTTATCCAGAACATCAACTATCTGAACTGGATATTATTTATTATCAGATTTTGCATATAATTGCTGACTTTGAATTAGTTTTGGATAGATGTAAACTTAGAGTTATAGAAGAGTGATTCATCTACATCATATATTCTAGACATAGCATTAGCATTGTTGTGTTTTCTTCCAGCTCTGTGTTTAATAGTGAAGTTATAGAATTCCAAGTGGAGTATCTATCTTACATATCATTCTTTAAGTTCAGTTGTTTTCAACCATTAGAGAGTAGAGTAGTTAGCAATCAAGAAGAAGTGTTGAGTTCCTAGGTATTAATGGAAGTGTTCAATAGCCCAGATGACTGCAAGATATTTTAATTCAGTGGCAGAATAGTTTCACTTAGCTTTGTTGAGACTGTAGCTAGTATAGACAATTGCATACTCCTTTTTTCTATCCTTTTGTGTTAGAACAACATCAATATCAATTCTAGAGGCATCAATATAAAGATAGAAGACCTTGGAAAAATCAGGATATCTCAAGATAGGAGATAGGGTTAAGAGTTGCTTCAGAGTTTTAAAAGCTTGCTGATAATTTAAAGGAGGTATCCTTTTCTAGAAGAGAATTCAAAAGGTGAGTGATGGAAAAGAAGTTTTTGATGAATTTCCTATAATAAGAGGTAAGCCCAAGAAATTCTCTCAATTGCTTAATAGTGGTGGGCCTTGGGAATTTCTTAACTTTTACAATTTTGTCATCATCAGATTGGATTCTCTCGTAGTTAATCATGTGATCAAGAAATTTCACTTGTGATAAAAAGAAATAATATTTTTTAGAATTTTGTATCAGGAAGGCTTTCTTAACACTAGTCAAAATTATATCATTCGGTAGCTAAATTATTGCCGAATTTGATTAAATTTAATAATAAAAATATTGCCGAATTCTTTTCGATTGCTGCCACTCAGCATATTACATTTCGGCAATAAAGTGACAATCAAAAATTTGACAATCAAAAATTTGGCAATCAAAAAATCGACAATCAAAAAATCGACAATCAAAAATTTAGCAATCAAAAATTCAGCAATCAAAAATTTGACAATCAAAAAATTCGGCAATCAAAAATTTATTAATTAAAAGTTTA